>JANHJO010003288.1:85537-96581 GCA_032468235.1 Pseudoxyrhopus heterurus
CATCATTAAGAGTTTTTATTGTGAGGGTCCTCCTCTTTTTGCTCTTTCCTGCTCAGATATCAGTCTTAACGATCTACTGATGTTTATATTTGTAGGGCTCAATATAACAGTAACAAGCCTGACTGTTCTCACTTCCTACACTTATATCCTGGTCACCATTTTAAAGATCCGCTCTGCCACAAGTCGCAAAAAAGCCTTCTCCACTTGTACATCTCACCTCATGGTCATCACCATTTTCTATGGATGCAGTAGCTTTATGTATGCACGGCCAAGTTCTAGGCAGAATTATCACCTAGACCAAATGGCCTCTGTCTTCTATGTAGTAGTGACCCCCATGCTCAACCCATTAATCTACAGTATGAGGAACCAGGAGGTAAGGCGTGCCTTCAGAAATACCCTAGAAAGGAAGTGTCATGTTCAACACTTTTAAGAGCCATTGCTTTTTGCCAAAATTTAGTTTTACATAAAAGCTGTTCCAGTAGCAAATGGTTTTTAGCATTGTGTCTCATTGAACAATAATCACTAGGGTGTATAATATTCGTAGAACTCTAGTATTAATTATATATTTGCTTTTGAGTTTAAAATAATGTAATAAATATATTTAACATTTCTTTAAATATTATAAAATCATTGTGTGTTAAGACAAAATGATTTTATAATATAGGAAAATCTAGTTCTCTCTTCCAAAGTTCTTTTATATTGTTAATTTTTTTTCGTCATTGTGTATGAAATAGCATTATTGGTTTATTCTGTAAAAATGTCTTCATCTGGCACATTCAAATCCATAGAAGTTTCCAAGGCAGTTGATATATACACTTCACATAACATGACTGTGACAAATAATGTAAATTGCTATTTAGACATAGTTTTTTTAATCCTTTAAAACTCTAGAAGGTTTGATGAGAATCCACTTTTATAACATGTTCCAGAAATATAATTTGTACTATATCAAAGACTTTTCCTATATCTAATGGGGCAACAATGCCCATTATGTATTTTCCAGAATATATTATTTAATCTAACTACCAGTTATTTGGTATTATTAGAAGCTTCACAAAGCCAGCATTTAAAGGACAAATATTGACAGTAATACCTTCAGCAATATTTGTGTCATATTGCAATCAAAATTATTTCATGTATTATCCTGGCAATCCATGTCTGTTTTTAGACTAGCTATAATACAAACTTTATAAAATAAATCATTCCCAAATAAAAATAGCCATATATTCATTAATTACAAAAGTCATGAATTTCAGTTCAGATCCCTGTTCAGTGACTTGTAGGACAACCCTACATAATCTCCTACTTGCTTGATGACTCCTTCCTTAATTTGACTAAGACTTAAATCCCAAATCTTCCTATTCTCCATCACCAGAAGTGAAGAAAATTCTATACTATTTTTATGATTCATCTAACTGAATAAAATTTTCAGCAGCAAAACTTCACTAAGAGATTAAATAAAATTACTGTTAAGATTTATTGTTATGTCTGTTCTTAATCTTTACTGGAATAGCAATAACATTCTGATCCAGCCTGCTTTGAAAGAATCCAGCTTCCCAAAGAGTCTGATCAACCGGACTTAATTCAGGTTTGAAAACTCAGCTGAAACGTATTAATTATGGCTTAAGTAGGCTAGATTATTTTAGAAACAAATTAAAATTAAAATCTTTACCAGAATGCAGTTTATGGAAACAATTCAGGGCAAAAGAAAAATTTCTCCTGCTCTGTAATTGGAGTCTTAACATTTCTGGGAGCAAGAAATAAAGAAAAATATAATAGCACTCGTTATGTTTGCTGGTAATGACAAATGTTAATATCTTGGTGATTGGCTCAGACTAAATGAAAGAGTGAATATAGGTACTGTAGTCCTTGACTACAATTTTCATTTAATTATGGTACAAAGTTATAATTATGCTGAAAAATGTGACTTACAATTTGTTGTCAAAGTTAATGACTGTCAAACCACCACCACTCCTCCATGTGACTGCAATTCCAGCACCTGGCAATTGGCTGACATTTACAGGTAGTCCTCAACTTACAACAGTTTATTTAGTGACTGTTTAAAGTTACAACGGCACTGAAAAAAGTGACTTATGACACTTATGACCATTGTAGCATCCTGATGATGATGATGATGATTATTATTATTATTATTATTTTGTATTGAATTTCTTCAGATACAAAACCATTCATGTGACAGAAGCATCTAGGTATTTAGAGGGTACTTCCTTATGGATGATCCCCAACACGATCTCCTCCTATTGTTTTGTTTTGTTTTCAAAAATAAAAGAATAAAATAAAATAAAACACAGAAGTAACAGGGAAATGGGAGAGAACTCATGGAGTGCCATATAATTCAATAATATTTTATTAGTAAGTGTGGTTGTATACGGAAAGCCTCGCTTGGGCTAACTCAATAATTTATGGATCAAATTAATTCATCTATCCACTGGAAAGGTACTCTGATTCAAAAGATGTGGAAGTTAGCAATCTGTCATTGTGTCCACCTGATTTGCCAAGAAACAAAAGATTGGGCATTTGCAGAATCTCTAAATTCTTATGATCTATAAGAACTAGAGTGGGTGCTCCTTCTGGTAAGTGTCCTCATTGTTGAAAGGCATTTTTATTGCAAAGAACTCTTTACTGAAAATGTCACAGCTCCCTTCTGCTAGCAGAGCACTCTGGAATAAAAGACACATACAGAAGTAAATCTGCCCTCTTTTCCTTCTCTGCCTGGAGCAAAATTGTTCATACCTCCCCATCTGAGGTGTCTGTTTGCATAACACAGGGGTGGGAGGGGTCTGGGTGGCAGATGAAAGGTTGAGACCCAGGGACCCATACAGGTCAAATGTACATTTTTCTAGTTTGGCAAAAATGTTGTTGCCCCATAATTTTTACAATACATTTCTGGCATGGGTGATATGCAAGAAGAGATCTTTGAAATAAATTAATATGTCATCTAAGTTCACTACAACATTCTTGTCTAGAGTTTCTGAAAATGTGTCATTCATGCACCTATAAAAACAAGCTCCACAACTAACCAGGTCAAAAGACCAGGTCCAAAGTGTACATTCAAACTTGTATCTTGTATAGAAGGCGGTTTAATATTCATGTCTTCCTTTCATTCTGATTAGGTTGTAAACACTGCTCAAGTCTAGCTTTGTAAAGATGTGTGCATTTTGTAGCCACTCTAGATCTGAGATAAGTGGACGTGGATAATGGTCTTTAATTATTACCTTATTTAGGTCTTTGTAATCATGAATGGTATGCATTTGTAATCATGAATGGTATGCATTGGTGGAGGGGTAAGGTTTCATTGTTTGTAAGTGATGTTGCTGGTCTCTGAACTTCCCTGGCAAGCTGTCATGGGAAGCAGAAGCATTGGCTAGGCTGCCATCTACTGTGCTACTGCAGGTTGAGGAAAACTCTGTTCCAGTTCTTGTGTTAGTATCATCATGGCATTCTGCAAGTTGATTGTCTATGCATCTACAGTACTTGCTGCTGGTGTTTCAACAATGCTGCTGCCAGATTCTCAATGGATAGTGAGTTTATTTCAGGAGCAGAGGCCATTCCTGAAATTCCTTTCCTTGGAAAAGAGTATGAAAAGTATGAAAGGGACGTGGTGGCTCAGTGGCTAAGACACTGAGCTTGTCGATCAGAAAGGTTGGCAGTTCGGCGGTTTGAATCCCTAGTTCCACGTAATGGAGTGAGCTCCCGTTACTTGTCCCAGCTTCTGCCAACTTAGCAGTTCAAAAGCATGCAAAAAATGCAAGTAGAAAAATAGGGACCACCTTTGGTGGGAAGGTAACAGTGTTCTGTGCGCCTTCAGCATTTAGTCATGCTGGCCACATGACCACGGAGACGTCTTTGGACAGCGTTGGCTCTTCGGCTTTGAAACGGAGATGAGCACCTCCCCCTAGAGTCGGGAATGACTAGCATGTATGTTTGAGGGGAACCTTTACCTCTACCTTAAAGGTCAATGGAATTCAAGGGAAGCTGGACCTCAACTTCTTGTGGTGATGCAAGGACTCTAGTGACATGGTTAATTAGAGCTGTGGTGGTGCAGTGGTTAGAATGCAGTATTGCAGGCTAAGTATGCCAACTGCCAGCAGTTCGATTCTCACCAGCTCAAGATCGACTCAGCCTTTCATCTTTTTGAGGTCAGTGAAAGGAGGACCCAGATTGTTGGGGAAAATATGCTGACTCTGTAAACTGCTTAGAAGAGAGCTATAAAGCACCGTGAAGCGGTATATAAGTCTAAGTGCTAAGTACTATTGGTATTAATTCTACCCCCTTGCTCTGCCTGTTCTTCTTCTACATCACCCATTTTGTACGGTGGCACCTAACAAAACGCTGTGCTTAACCTGAAAAGAGTTGTCCATCTCTGCTTCAAACACATTAACTATTGTGTTCTGATATGCTAAAGATCCCTGTTATAGTTCAGGGAGCTGATTAACAAGGATGAACAGAAACCAGGCCATCCTGTGGGTAACTAACTCGGCTTTCCTGCTGATTCTGCAAAGCCTTGCAGATGATAAGGATAATAAAATTCAGAAATCACTAGCCTTAAACCTCCAAAGGAAAAAGCCTGTGTGATTTGAGGGGAGGGGGAAAGGAAGAAAGAAGGGAGAGAAATTTGCCACCTCAAGCATAATAAATTAGAGTTGAAACATGTTTTACACGAGTCCCCAAGGAGGAACTTGTATAAGGAATCTGTGGGGGAAAAAAAAAATCAATTACATTCAGTTTAAAGGGGCGCTTTCCAAGTGGTCAGCAAGGAAAACTTTTGGGATGCAGCAGACCTGATTACCCCATATTTCCTCCATCTTCAATTACTTGCACACATGAAAGCTGCCAGAATGATCTTTCCCTCACGGTTTTCAAAGTCAGGAGACGAGCATTGGGCTGTCATGAATTGTCAGAGGTAGAACTAGATAATAAGCATTGATAATTCAATAGCTAGATAGATGGGAGCAGGGAGGAAAAGTCAAAGGACTATATATAGGAAAAGAGAACACATACATAATTTTCTTTGGGACCAATTAATCTTATTCCAGTTTGCATATTCGTAATCAGAAATATATTGTAATTTAACTCAAAGGCCAAAAAAGGGGGGGCATGTTTTATAATGAAAATCAACAAGTCACCATGTTGATAATGGTGGGCGTCTTGATATTTTCTGATGTAATTTATAAATAAAAAGACAATCTAAATGAAATTACAGTAACCAGGTGGGAGCTGGTCACTGAAGGAATAGAATAGGCCCAAGCATAAATATTTTAACGTATGATTTCAGAGATTTATTTTGTGAGCTACATTAGACAGGTTTCTTCTATGTGGTGGCAGAAAGAAAGAGAGAAGGAAGAGTCCTTCCTTTCTCTTGTTTGCATTGATAACTGTTTTTTTTTTAAATATCACAGGACAAATTGTAGTATAGTGTTCAGTTGCAATAAAGACATTCAGCCACGATATCCCACACAACCACTGTAGGAACGCTTGAGGCTACATTAGGTGGCATGTACTCCAGTGACTCTGAAGTTCAAATGGCCTCATGTTTTGTATGCAAGAGATCACAGATTCAACCTATGGAGTTCAGAGGCATCTGCGGGATTCGTCCTTTTTATCAAAATGACAAGAGCAGCATTGCATTGTCACACTACGAACTCTGACCTTTTCACAGATGTGATGCACATACAAAAAAGAGGTAAAGCTTACAATGCAACACCACAAGGCTGCTTTTCTCTTAATTCCACACACCATCCCCGAATAACAAAAGAACACCTCTGGCAAAATTAGCTATGTACAAAGTTAAGATCATTTGAAAGCAGAACAAACAACAAGAAAAAAAGATTGGCTAAGAAAACACAGATACAATCCCCATTTCCACTGGCATTGGCACTTTATATAAAAGTCCTTTTCACATCGTGTCTGAACGGACACATAACTGATAACACTCTCACAAATTCATGAAATCATTTATCTCCAACTTTGTTCCTTAACTGCCCCAATTTCCACAGTCATGTGCATGCTAATTTACATGAGGATACCCCAAAACATTAATGCCTTGACTTTCTCCCATATCGTACATGTCACCACAATTATTGGTTCAGTGTATTTCTTGTAATATTGAAGAAATCTTATAAATCTGAATTGTGGCTTCTTTCTTTTTACACAGTCAGTCTTTGTAAGAGCAATCTATATAGGCAAATTAATCCCCATCTCCAAAGTCTTAGGGTGAGTTCCTTGACTGACAGCATGGCTGATAGCTTATAATTTCCTTCTATTGCCAAGAATTTGCCAACATTAGTCATCCTCTTTCCATATGGTGATGGCCAGTTTTAATTATCAGAGTGTTTTAAAATGAAAAGTTAAAAGTTAAAAACAAGCAAAAACCCTTCAAAGGCACCGAACACCCCACAGAACAATGTTTAAAAGTGCAATAAAATATTGATATTGTAAAATGATTCAAAGGAGAAAGAAAAGACATGATGTAATTTCAGAGGTTGAAGAGGGGGAAAATAAAAGAAAGTGGAGCGGAGTTTCTCCAGGGAGAATGAGGAATGCCTTTAACAGTCTATATGGCTTTACAGAAACATTCCTTTCACTTGCCAGGTGCTTGTGGAGAAAAGAAAACATTTTTTATCCCACTCTGGGCTCCTTTAATCATACTCCTGCATGTCAAATAAGACGCTGCACTTTAAAGCCACAGAGGAAGAAAGCTGAAACAGAATTGCCACAGGGAAGAGGAAATTTCAAATTAAATAGTGGGGGTATTCAAATTAAATAGTGGGGAAAGAGGGTAAAATTAGGGTCCATCTTTATTTCTTAACCGATGCTACAATATTTTATCAAATCTAGACAGACTATGGTTCGCAACTGTCAATATAAAATAGCATGCATTCAAAGGATTTAATGGAGCATTTATTAGGAGTTAGCTTTTCATTTCCACTGGGGTGCAGTACTTCAGATGCATTTGCCATTCAACATAACTTTAAATATACTTAAGATATATGGTGTATTTATTTCTTTGGCTTTACGCATAAAGTACTGTTGATGCTGGCTCTCAAGAGAAATCTTTAAAAATGAAAATGCAATAAATCTGAGCTTGGTTTGCAGAAAAATGGAGGTACATCACCAGATACGTTGATGTTCTATTCATTATCTATATCAATGAGGTTAGTTAAAAATAAACAAGTAGTTGGGGTTAACAACACAGTGTACAGAAGCGCTCTTTCCAAGAATACTATTTTATATCAGCGCTAAGGAGATAACATTCATAACTTTTTCAAATATTTGCTAAACTCTCACTGCAATCATAAAGCAGCCATATGTCGGGAACATTAGCTGAGCATATAATAACTGAATGCGAATAAACAAGACTATTACTTCAAAGGTCAATAGCAGTCAGAAAATGACAAAACCAAATAAAAATCCAATATATCCCATATTGGCTTGAATTCAAGTGTTATATAGCAAATGCAAAACTGTTATATTTTTTTATCTATCTAAAATTTCCTTAAGTTTGGAATACATTTAATATACTTTTTACAGCACAGAAAGTAGGGAGCTGCCATGTTTAAATTAAATATTGAATATGGCTATCCTAAAAGAGTCTTACAATACCATTTATGCTAATAACTATAATCCTATACATACACAATATATAAAAGGTAAGGGTTTCCCTGTGGATTTTAGTCTGCTAATTATTGCTGACTGTAGGGGCCAGTGTTCATCACCGTTTCAAGGCCATTGTCTGAAGATACTTCCGCAGTCATGTGGCCAGCATGACATAATAGAGCACTTTTACCTTCCCACCAAAGTGGTACCTATTTATCCTGCATGTTTTTGAACTGCTAGGTTGAGCAAGGATGGGAGCTCACCTCGCCACATGGCACCCAGATCTCAAACCTGGGCTCCCGACTTTTCAGCCAACAAGCATAGTGTCACCACGCCACCTTTTATTTGAGTATACAGTATATATTCTAAGGTAAATCAATTGAATACAGTGGACTTAAGTTGGATTTCTTACCTGCAACAAATGACAGCCTTGCAGGACAATGCTAGGTCCAAGAAGGACTGCCTCACTTCAAAGGACAGGGCATACTTCAGCGTCTGGCCATCTATAATCAAAGCAATATCGTTTTCTTTGCCCAGTGAGTCCCCCAGATTTTCACAGTGGTGCGTTAATGCAGCTCTTGTTGCCTAAATGGAAAAAAGAGGGCAGGAGAGAAGAAAACAACATTTTGTTACCATTTTTGTTAAAGACAACCCAAACTGGGAAGCTTGAAGAATTTATTCAAGGAGGAATTCTGATAGATTCCATATCTGTTATTGTGTGTATATTAAAAAAAATGAAAATGCACGAGAAAGAAGGCAATATGACTTTTAGATTACAGACATAACCTATTCTGATGGAAATCTTTTGAATTCCCCTAGTTACTGGATCAGTCATTAACTGCTGCTAGGTGGCACTGGTAGAACTTATGATATTTTCTTCAGTCCAGAATGCAGTGTGCGAATTATTCATGACCACATTAGGAGAGAGTTTGGTTATGCAAGTGAAGGATTTGTGCCAATCTTCCACACAAAATGCAAAAGTTTATACCCTAAATTACATAAACTAAATGGGGGGGTGTGTGTATTCTATGTTGATTTCCTTCACTGCAGGTTCTTTAACAGAACTTTAGTTTGAGCTGCTTCTCATTAAGATGTTAACTTTTTAAAATTTTGTTTTGCTACTGGCCTTAATCCATTCAAATTAATATAAGTATAGTACTGGCTTCTGAAATGTTTCAATTTCTGTTTTTAACATTGGCTGTATTTTATTACCATTACATTTGGGGTTTTTTTTTTTTTTGGTAAGTTGCCTTGCTTTTCCTTGGCCAGAGAACTATAAAATATAAAATCTTCCAGTTTCTGAACTGAGCTGATATAGTATGAAATAAAAAATGCTAGCCCATTAGCCATATACTTCCAGACTATTCTGTTCTATTTCTAATCCAGCATTCTGGGTCCTTTCCAGCTTCAACACAATGAGTATAAAATTTTTAGTGACTATTCACCCCTTATAAAACTACGAATAATTATCTCTCCATCCCATATCCCATCTCTTATCTACAAACAAATCCATAAAACATCATTTTTTCAGTTCTGGTGTCCACAAAAAGTCCATAAAGAGTTGCCAGAAGTAACAACGTATCTTGTTTTAACCTTGATCAAATAAAAGCAAAAGAAAGAAATCTAAAGTTGTTTTAACAGTCTTAATCTTTAGTTCATTCAAATATTGTCATAGGATTAGATTTCTCTTCATTTCTTCTTTGTTCCATCATACAGAATTCTTCAAGATCTTAACAAGCCTTCTTTAAATAAATCCAAAGGAAAAAATTGTCCAGGTTGTTCTTTTGAGTTATCATTTGTATTTCCCTTTTGAATTTTAAAATATCAATCAAATTCTTTTATAGATCCAGTGAAACATCCTTTTTCAAGTCATTCTCTTGGATTGTTAGCTGTAAATGCACTTTTGATACTATCTTTATATTGACACTAAAATGTGTTCTACATCTCTTATTTCTTCAGTAACATATTTTGAACATAGTCTATCCATAGAAGCAGATATCTTTACTAACATTATTGATATTGTGCTATTAATTTCTGATTCCATTCTTCAAAAGTCTATTTCAGTATTTTTATTGCTATAATGCTTTTGCCTTATTTTGCAGACTTGTATTTTTTCCTCTACAGTACCTAAAATCTTTAGTTCCCTCTAGTATCCAGTTTTTAAAATTATAAAATTACTTATCTGTGTTATGTCAACCACTAATTTAAAGAAGGCTTGAGAATTCTAATTAATTAAAATCTTCCAACGTGAAATGCTTTAGAGGGGCGAACCATCATGTTACCTTCTTATTCCATATTTGCCATCAGAGGACATCTTACTAATACCTCATTTTGTTTAGTGTTGGCAACAAGATAAGGATTATGATTATGACCTTACAGATTTGAAAGGCATAAGGCTCTAGTGAAGAAAGAAAAGCATACTTCCCATAGAAGAGAAACACAGAACATTTATACCACCATCCTAAATATGTTCTTTTCCACTTCTGATTATCAAATAAGACGTTCTGAGCTTCCCTTCTGTGGGAAGTATCCAAATGGAGCCAAGGATTGTTTTCTACTTAGAGGTTTAAGTTTGTGGCAGATCTGGCAGTTGGAAAATAAATTGTTCAAAAGTGACCTGGATCAAATCCAATATCTGTAATTAGTATCTCTGAATTAATGCAACCTTAACTAAAGATCTTTAAATATATGCTTAATATTCATAAACAAATCAACTCTAACTTTTCTTTAGATGGGCAGGTACTAAAGCTTAAGCGCAAATACTTTGGCTATCAGATGAGCAGAGAGGAGACATTGGAAAAGATCCTGGTGTTGGGAAAGATTGAAGGCAAAAAGAGAAGGGGACCGAAGAGGATGAGATGGTTAAATAGTGTCATCAATGCAATGAATGTGAATTTGAGCAAAGTCTGGGAGGGCCTGGCAGACTAGGGTCCATGGGGTCACGAAGAGTCAGACACGACTTAGCAACTGAATAACGTATCAGAGTTTAGATTATGTCCTTTTAAAATGCTCTAAACTGCAGATATAGCTGCAGAAAATAAGAGTGGGTGAAATTTTATTTGTCACAAATAAAAGTAATATATTACGCATGACTGTAATCTTTTGCATGTTTTTGATGTAGTTTCATGCTCTGGTGAACGTATACAGGTTAACTTAAACACTGAACACATCGCTTTCCAGACCAATCTATTCATATGGCTGCTGTTGTGGGGAAAAATGAAAGTTGAAAACCTTCACCACTTTAAAATAATGGGGAAAAACCAGGATAGAAACTGAACAAGTACATAAAGATCAATTTCCATCACTTTGGGAGGTAAATGTTAAGAATGAACATACCGTATATACTCGAATATAAGCCGACCCAAGTATAAGCCGAGGTCCTAATTTTACCCAGGAAAACTGGGTAAAATTATTGACCCGAGTATAA
>JANHJO010003289.1:173228-184120 GCA_032468235.1 Pseudoxyrhopus heterurus
CAGGCTTGCATGCCTGCTTTAGATAGATAGACCTTTATTATTTTTTATGTTACAATAAAGTATGTTATATTTAGGAAATGGGCTCTTGTATCTTATTGCTAATGGCACTGGGAAGATCTATCACCTCATATAGAAAATATTCCAACAAAACTCACAGCCCACGGCCGGATGCGTCACATGCTGGCTATGCCCACGCCCAGTTTAGCGAAGGGGGAAAAAGTCATGATACGTCACGTGACAATGCCGTGATGACACGAGTTTGACACCCCTGTTCTAAATCATTCTGAAAGAACACATACCCTTAATAAGAAATAATTATAAAATCTTGCATTATAAACTCCATTCATTATGGGAGAGAGTAGTTTATGATTTCTCCTTTTTATACATGAACTTCCTCTTTATGTTAGAGATACATAGATGATAGACAGACAGATAGTTTTTGTGTACTCTGATGTCTGGACTTTGAAATTTATCCATGGAAGTCATTTCTTTAAACCAGTTCCTCTGTTTTCACAAAGTATAGGCTCCTCTATAGGAGAAGTTGGACTTTCAGCTACATTTCTGACTATATCAGGGCTGTCAGACTCCCAGCCCGTGGGCGGATGTGTCATGCGCTGGCCACGCCCATGCCCAGTTTAGCGAAGGGGGGAAGTCCCGATATGTCATGTGACACCACCATGACGATGTGAGTTTGACATTCCTGCACTATATCTATTCATTATAAAGTCTTGGTAACTTTTAAAGCAACATTTCCCAAATTGATGTCCTCCACAGGACTTAATGTTAAAAATCCTGACATTCCAAGCCAACCAATAATCATGTTGGCTTAGAATTCAGGCAGTCCCAACACATCTGGAGTTCATCATTGAATTGAGAAAGGAGCTCTGAAAGACGTAATGGAGTCTATAGTATAACCTAATTGGACTCATGATTAATGTCTCTAATGTATCTAGTGTTGCCACTGGAATAAGATATGAATAAGATATTCATTTCAGATTTTTTAAAGATATATACACTTCTAAAACTTGCAAAGATAGCATAGACATATATTTTCTATTTGTGAAAACTCACATTCTAATATAACACAGTCCAAGACTAGTTCTATATGTGCCTTGGGTAGTAAAGCAAAACCTAAATCTCAAAACATAAAATGTGACTTGATTCCAAGTTTGGGGCAAGGAACATGCCACTTTCTTATTGTCAAGAATTCATGGCAATCCATGTCTTCCAGTCCTAATTCTCTCCTACCCCCTACACTGACATATGGGGGGTTCTGAGCCAGGCTGGATGTTTCTTAGTCTTTGTTCTTTCTTTCTATCAAATGCAAGGATAAGAAATGACACTGCCAATGATGCAATTTCTCCCATCTTTCATTGGTCAGGTGATGGGAATGCAAGTCACCTATGCAATGGCTACAACTGGAATGCTAGCCAGAGAGCTCTTGGAGCCTGGCAATGCTGCTCTCAGTCAACTCAGTCCCTAAGTTTTATTACCTGCATAACAATACATATATCTGTAGTCCATATACTATCAATGGATCCAATCAGAAAGAGTTCTCTTAATAGGATGTTTCAAATAGCCTTTTACATTGGAAAGAACTGGGAGGAGCTAATTTTATAGTGATCTAAGGAATCTTCTTTACCTTCCTTTTGAAGAAAATGGTATTAGGAATATTGCGATCTCAGTACCAGAGCAGCTATTCTGCTTATAATTCACAAGCTTCATAAATAGCTTTCTATAGATAATCCCATTGAACACTTAATTCATTGCCCACAGCTCATAGGCTTGACTCATGCAACATAAAAAGGGCTCATCAGCATGTTCTGCTAATCTGTGGTACAAAGATCCTTCATTGTTTTTCAGGACACGTCTTCATCATTTACCCTCCATTTCAGTAGCTGTCTGAAAGTCAGTATAAGATATTCTAGCATGAAAGTAGTATTTTACTTCTAATCACAGCAGAAGGCCTCTCATGTGAGCATTCTAGGATGAATGGAAAATGATCCTTGTATTGGTGATAGCTGATTCCAGTTGGCATAGAAAATCTGTATGAAACTTGTCTGGCTTCTGGGCTCTGTGCCTCTATGGCTATTTGTTCTGTGGTTGAAAGAGATTGTTAGATTACCATTCAGTTGGCATGTTCTGAAATGAGACATTTTAGTTGAGTTCATAATATTGCACAGTACTACTACAGTAAGTCCCATATAAAAGGTCAGTTGAATTAAATTCGGGAAGTGTGCTTCAAATTTGTTTATTATTTCATTTTTGTGCAGTGAAGAAAATCTGCGGCCTTCAATTATTAAGATGCTAAGTTTTTATAATGTGATCTGCTGATTATGCCTATTGATAAGGTATTGGCTTCAGAAGCAGATTTTAGTAACCCCTGTGATAATAGAATAGCAGCCATTGGAATAGCAGCAATGCTTGTAACATTAGGTCATTGACCTATATCTCACTAAGCAAGATATGGGGCACTTCTAGACAAAGGTACAGCCCCAGTTTTGGAGTGAAATTATCTTCGTAACAATCCAATTATATTTTGACTGGAGGCTAGCCATTACAAGAAATGTCAATATATCTTTGTTGTTTTCTTGAATAGGAAATGGCTATAAAGGCAGCAAAAATGGGGACACCTGGAATATTCATAACATAGCCTGAAGAATAGAGGAGAGGATATCAGAAGCTATTGGTCACGAATGTACAGGAGGCATTTAGTGAAGATCCAACTATTTGTCTTGCTTTCCCCCTTTTGATCATCTTGGCTTTTAATCTCTTCTCAATGGTAAAGGGAAAACAAGTTAAAAGGTAGCCCATCTTTCCACTTACAGAAGTATGTTCATCTGCCCAGAGTCCCTTGGGAGTTGGGCGGCATACAAATACAACTAATAAATAAATAAATCTTCCATCCTAGATCAGAAAGCCAAAACACCACTGATCTACTCCAAATATAAAATGGATGCTGAAGGGGGTCAGCTAGAAATAAGCTCCCACAGCAGCCATTTTCTTTGTGTCTGGCATGCTCTCTAAATGTCAAATGTTCCTACTGGTTCAAAAAGGTAGCACTTAAGATCTGGCACACACATTAGAATTACTGAATAATTACACTCAGATATTAATCACTGCTCCAGTATGGACAGCAGACACATAGGAAAGACTCCTCTGATCTTACCTTTAATGCAAAAAACAGCTGGCTTTCTCTTTTTAAGCATGTTGTAGAAGAAGCCTTTTAGAAACTATAGTTTCCATAATTGCTTTAAAATATTGAAATATTACTACAGCTTCCTTAGTAAGGCAGGGTCAATAGTGTTTGACATGACCAGGTGGTTTCCATTACTTCTGCCTTTTCCCATTGGGAAATTTTCCAGAGTTTATGTGTTTATGAGCTGAGTCATGCTTCTACTTTATGCCAGCAAGCAGTTCTAGGAAATATGCATTTCTCCTTTACATTGGCCAAATAAAAGCATGAAGCCTCAGAATCTGATCTTTTTCAAGCTTATCTCCTGTCCTGGTTGCATGGAGGCAAGATGTTTTCTGGAACATTGGTTATTCTTTTCTAACCAATATTGTCCAAGGTTCCTCCACCTCTCTTGCTTACAGTATTTCCTGTTTCCCTTTTTGAGGGCAAGCAAGATGGCTGCTGCCTGATTAGGAGAGGGAAAGAAAGAACCTGGGATGTAACTATCCAATCATATTTGAACCTAATTTTTTTGACTCTGTATGCACCATCCTCAACAAAACAAATAAAGTTGGGCCAGAATAAAACCTGAGTTGGAGCCAAACCCCTGGGGCTCATTTTGACATAATTGGGTATTGCAAAGAGACTGGGATGCCAAAATGACTAATTACTGTAAGGTATCGTTGGATCATTTCTCGATGCAATACAGTGAGGATTGTGGGACTGTGCCTCAAATCAATTTGGAAGATTGTTCATAGTATCAAAGGAAATGGTCTTACCGTCCATTTCCTGGATGTCTGAAATCAGTTATTATTTGATTAAATGCCAGAACTGTAAATAATTGTATATCATTGGCCAATGTGATTATGATAAGACATGCTGTAGGGCAGTGCTTAAACCAGTGGTTTTTTTTTTAAACTTGGCAACTTTAAGATGTGTAGACTTCAATTAACTAGGGAATTATGGGTGTTATCTCATTTCTTTTTTTAAAAAATCTATCTTTGCATACTTTTTTTTCTTCAGAGGTGTTCACCTCATGATAAATTACATGTTTAAGAGAAGCACTGTTGTGACTGATTGGGTAACACTGTTTCAAAGTTCTTGTAGTAAAGATAAAGTTAGCACTGCAAGATAATTGCCCTTATACCCCTGCCACTTAATAACTATAGGAAACACCACATGGATAAACCATATCATTCAGCAAAAAAGATTTGGATATGCAGTTGCATCAGTTACTCCAAGAAATATATCTCTATTTGATAGCATAAGAAAGGGAAGAAAACAATACTGACTCTTTCTGAACACATGTTGGAAAGACAGTGAACTTTAAGGCATTTACTAATTTACCACCAGTAGCAGTGATAAAGGTGTCTGGGTCTGTGTACCTATAAATGCACTTTTTTCCTCTGGATCACTACAAATATGGCATTTATGCCATATTTTATACATAATAGGAATATAAAATATACCTATTTTTCGCAACCAAAATTTATATCTAGAGAAATAATTGTACACAATAGATAGGAACTGGAATTTGGGAAAATGTAATAGAAACAAGAAGTGATTTTTCCAGAATAAAAGAATTATGTGCTACAGATAAGAGTGTATTGAACAGGAAATACTGTTGATCCAAGATATTCATTTTCAGATGAATAAATTCTGTACAAAGTATAGTTCTTAAGAGTTACTGTTTGAGCCATTTTCTTTCTTACTGTACTGATCTCTGTTGGATAGTTTAAATAGCAAAATGTTTCATCATGTATATAGCGTAAGACTTTAAGGGTGCTGAAACTTTATAGGTATCATGACCGGCTTTCTGCAAGATATTTTAGTCAGTAAAATAAATACTTTGCTGGCATAGAAGACACTAATTTGCAATTACAACTTGTGTTATGATTATATTTAGAAATAGTTTATACATGATTATTGGATAATTAGTAAATCAAAAAGATGATACAGGAATATGAAAGTTATATGTGTGTATTTGTAATTATAGTGGAAGTTTTAAAGATTTCAATATAATCAAGCTACACTTATCTGTATATCTCATCCCTATTATTCAGAGAATAAGCCTCAATGAAGTAACTTGAAGAGCTGTATATGGTACTACACCATCAATTAGTAAATTTAAATAACTCATTTATCACTTACTAGAACTGTTGCTTACTTGAAGCAAAGAAGAAGGAGAGAGGAAGGGAGGGAAGGAGAGAGAGGGAAAGGTATTTGATCTCCAAATATTCACTTAGGCTGGTTCACTGTGGTTGGCCACCTAAGGGCCTTTCTAAGTGCACTACACGTCCAGTACAGTAGTCACTTGTTGCAGACTTCCAGATAGTCTTATCTCTAAGAAAGGGTTACTTTGCAGAGACACTGCATTTTCCCAGCCTGCCAAATTTTGTTGCTGAGAAAGTGCAATTAATTCCCACAAGGATCCATTCATTTTTCTTACAATTGCCATGTGGAATGTGATTGCTGAAAGTGCCATAAATTGCATAAGATTATTTGTAATTTTAAAAACTAGTTCCATTTAGGTTCTACTTCATCTCTTGATCCAACATTGTTAAAAGAATGAGGGAGAGATTCTGGCAAGATGGGTGCAGAGTCAAGGAAGTTAAATATATCTATTTAAAAATAAAGAGCAATGATTTGTTCTCTTTTCAAGCATTTAAGAACAGTGAAAAAAGTCATGACTGAAATGTGTTCTAATACTAAACTAAATTTCACCAGAGATGACCCCAGAAGAGATTAAAAAAAAAAAAAAAGCCAAGTTGGCAGTCATTATCATGTGCCTAAAGCCCCACCCCTTTTTACATCCAAATATGTAAAAAGAGGGCCAGTCTCTTACTGTGTAGTTGTGGCCACCATCTTCCCCTTTTTGACCTTCCCTTTTGTAGATCCTTTGTAGATCCCATCCTTCTCTCAGCTCCACATGCTACAAGGGGAGAAAAATGAAAATTACCTTTCCTCTTTGAAATGCCACTTGTAATGACATTGCCTTTATGTTTGTTTTTCACTCAGGTAGCCATGTGTTGCCTTTCTGCCTGTTCCAGAGACATGATGACTGGATATTTTTATATGTGTGCATGTTATGAATCACAGTGTGATTTTAACAGAATGATTGTTAGCTGCTTAGAACGAGAGCAGGAGGTGGATATAAACAATAAAGTAGGGAGTCCAAGTAGTATTTCTATAATTTCATTTCTCACTCTTGAGAGCAACCCCTAAAAACAATAATTCCATTCCTTCAAAAGAATACACACAAAAGAATAGCAATAGCAATAGCACTGTATTTATATACCGCCTATCAGGGCTTGCAACCCTCTCTAAGCGGTTTACAATGTCAGCAGATTGCCCCCAACAATCTGGGTTCTCGTTTTACCTACCTCGTAAGGATGGAAGGCTGAGTTGACCTTGGAGCTGGTGGGATTTTAACTGTTAAATTGCAGGCAGCTGTGAGCTGAATACTTAATTACAAGGTACAGCGTTTAGCCCGCTGCACCACTCAAAGCTCTTGATCAGTACCTTGTAATTCTAATTTTCAACAAAAAAATTGCTTTCTTTTTGGTCGGGGTTTTTTTTTTACATTATTTGAAACTTAAATCTTAGAACCAAGAGAAGGACAGTTAAGATCTGGCTGTGTCTAGAAATATCCAAAATTTAAAATGCAGTCTCGGTAGATGACCATCTTCCAAGAGAATGAACAAAACAATAAAAGGATGAGATTGTGGCCAAAAGCAGGAGCAAGAGTCAAGCAAAAATTTGGAGCCGCAAAGAATAAGTCTGCAAAAAAAAAAAGTCACTTGTTTGTCATTTTAAATTCTAGATTCGAGTCACTAAACTTCAAGACCTGAAAACTTCGATCAACGAATATAATATTCGCTCTGAAATCCTATCTACTGGATTGGGAGTAGACAATCCTGAGCATATACAGGAACTTGAGAAATTATTTAATGAGGCTGAAATACCCCATGAGAGAAAAGAGAAGCCTGGATTGTAAGATATATTTTATGGATAATTACTGGCTGCGTGCACTAAAAGTGGATGATGGCTATTCAGAATCATGTTGAGATCCTACTAGTTAAAGAACTGCATTGATATATAGTTTCATGCCCTATAATACTCTAATGATTGTGGGAGGTAGCAAGAAGGATGAAATTCATGTGGTTAAGCTGGATATTTATAGCTCTGATGTATGTTGATCTCTCTCTGTTTCAGGAAATAAGTAGTCCCTTGAATGCATGGTTGACATTAGGTTACTCCAAACACAAAGGAGTAAGGATATGGCACCCCCCAGCTCTGCAAATAGAGCCATGGGTTTCCTACCTCCCACCCATCGTTGCTAGCTCACACTTGGGCCTGGCATAATAACAAGAATAGTCCTTACGTGAAGAAAACATCAAAATACGTTTTTATTTTATAAGAGATTAATAGGTCAAGAACCCTGATAGCTTTAGAAATGATAGCTTTAAACTTGAAAGCATTCTTTCTTTGTTCTTCTGTTTCAAAGACTTTAATTATTTGCTCCTATTATAGGGAATCGTTTAATTAAAGTCTTCGCTTTGAGGTAGTTTGTGAAATCTCCTCAGTGTCTTCTCCCCTGTGGTGTTCCCAGGCTTTTCATATCACTTCATAAAGAGGAGAGCAACACTTCTTTTGAGCACACAAACGAATGCGTGGTGGGCCCAGGTCAAGGGAGAAAACGCCTTTTTGTGCATTTTCATGAGACCTTCTGCTATCAATCATCTTGCCTCCTTTCTCAGAGCAGAGGTGCTCATGGTTGGAGGCTCCACCTTTCCATTTTCCTGCCAGAAAGCTCCAGTCCTGTCTACATCTTCCACAAAAATTTAAACCCTGCTACTAAAAATTTACCTTTACCCACTAGGGGGTGGCAAAGAACCAAGAATATAGCTCTTTTCTTTCTAACTGGGTAGAGAATGGCTTTCTTTTTCCAGCAAAATGTTTTTTATCCTATTAGATAAAAGTGTCTCTCAATGTTTGTGCCTTCTTTTAAAAAAAATAATAATAAAAGAGGTATTGTTAAACAGCACAACTGATCAGCAGCTGGAGAAATGCTTCTGTTAAAAAATGATATGTGTTAGGATCTTTTTTCCTTCCCAAATTTCAGAAAAGGAGGGCACGTGGTTCAGTACTTTTGCTAGACAAAACATCTCGATCTATGATCAGTAGCGTGATGTTAAGAAATATGGCATGCATTGCTCTGAAATACTGGAGAAAAGCGCACCAGCTGATAGTACTAAATCCAGGCTGAGCAAAATGAAGGATTTGTGTATAGGCAGTCCTCGACTTACACAACCCCAGTTGAGCCCAACATTTCTGTTGCTAAGCAAGGCAGTGGTTAAGTGAGTTGGACCTCAATTTACGTATTTTTTGCCACAATTAAGCGAATTGCTGTGTCATTAAGTGAATCCCATGGTCATTAAGTGAATCTGGCTTTCCCCCATCGACTTGGCTTGTCAAAAGACAGCTAGGAAGGTTACAAATGGTGAGATCACATGAACACAGGACAGTGCAACTGTCACAAATACCTGCCAGTTGCCAAGCACCTAAGTTTGGATCACGTGATCATGGAGAGGGTGCAGTGGCCCTAAGTGTAAAAACGGTCATAAGTCACTTTTTCAGTGCTGTTGTAACTTCGAAGGTCACTAAACAAATGGTTGTAAGTCAAGAACTACTTGTATTATAGTGGTTTAATGCTTGTTTCGACTGAAGGTTTCTCTTAAGACTGAAGCCAGGGTAGGTTCAGGCCCCCTGGGAGATTCTTCTCAATTTTTTAGCCTTGTTGGGTCAGGAATAGATAGACATTTCAGTGTTTGTGTGTGTGTTTGTGCGTTTCCCTTTTATTCTTGTATGTTTTTATGAATAACCAAAAAAACCCCACAGTGCATTTCTAATGGTTTTGCCTCCCTGATGTCTCTGGAAAAACTTACACCTAAAAAGCAAACGTTTTTGAGAGGACTGGTAGAATATGGTTCCTTCCATAGCACACTTGCTTCCCTGCCAGCAAATTCTTGCCATCAGACCACTTGAGAGCATCTCCCTTCGAATATGTTACTAGTTCATCAAAATACAAAATGCAAAGAAAAATTAAAATAGGGGGGGAGAAATAAGGGAGGAAAAGGGGAAGTGAAAAAGGTGTAAGGTAAAGGGAAAAAGAAAAAAGGAAAACATTGACTTCCAACTCCTTTTGGTGCAGTAGAACAAAGTAGCAGCATAAAACCTCAACTTCCTACTTTTATAGCGGCCATTTCTATAACAACAAACCTATCTAATCAGCAAAATCCAAGGCCATTTGAGAGCATCAAGGTTGCAACGTTTTTTTTTCTCCTGTCGCTAGCAACAAAATAGAACACAGGTGCTTCGTTGGCATTAGCAAAAATAAATAAATAAATAAAAGGACCTGAGAATTTTAAAAATATATGTTTTTTGAAGCTAAGCCTGTTTTCTCTTGGCTGAAAACTCCACTGATTCAACATTTTGGCCACGAAATTCTCTCTCCGTTTCAGACTGCATCCCCCCACGGATGGAAGAAATGAGAAGGCTGAACCTGTTGAGCAATATGTCTCCGATCCTGCAACTCTGAGCTCAGAGACCTCAAACAAACAGGCCCTGCCCGTTGTTCAGAAATCTCAACACAGCCAAGATATCATCCATGATGGTTATTCTCAAGTACCTTTAGAAGACCACTGTAGTAAGTACAATGTAGTAAATGAACGGGTGGAATATAATTGATATCCACAGGAGGAATTTTGTTCTGAAAAACAGGAAAGATACAGAGTCTCCTGCTTGAGCAAGGAGGTTGGACTAGAAGACCTCCGAGGTCCCTTTTAACCCTATTATTTTATGTTCCGTGAAAAATTCTGATCCCTAATGGTAAGACTGCAGAGGATTAACTAAAAATATATGCAAACTTTGCTTGTTTTTGCTTCATTATGGTGTTTTTGAAATTTCTAAGTACCAAGCAAGGCCTAATATGCCAATAAATTACTTTCTGGGAAATGTGGTTTGCTTTTCAGTCCTTGAATATGCTTCAGCAACATTAGTGCTGACAATTGCCATTTGAAATATACCGAGATGACGACTATTTTTGTTCTGTGAGGTATCTTTACCTTGAAACCACCTTTCTAATTAATTAAATGCAGTTGGAACGTCGCGTTCAGTTTTACCCATTGAAATCTGGTAAAGAGAGATGCCACATGAATTTAACTTGTTTTATTTCTTAATGTAGATGAAACGGTGCAAAATAAGAACAATGAAGACATTCCGCAGATTTCGCCTAAATGGTATCAACCTTTATTTGATGGGGCTTATATACGTGCCTTAGTTCTCCAAAGAAGGGTGGAGAGTAATGTTTTTCTTGCTGTCACCTTGTCTATCCTGGGGTTCAAAGGGCTGCTTTTAGAAGGCTCCTGGAAGATCTCCAACTGTGAAGTTTTAAAACTTCTCAGGAAAAGTCCAAAGTTAGGATTGTTTGAGCACTGGGTGGAAAGAATCTAATTTGACACGTAAATCATGCACTCTTCGAAGAACTAGAAAATGCTTTTTTTTAAAGGTGAGGTAGCATAGCAAAATTATTTCCAGAAATAGTTGTGAAAGAACAAAAGGCAAGCAGGCAAAGGTTGACACACACACACACACACACTCTCTCTCTCTCTCTCTCTCTCTCTCTCTCTCTCTCTCTCTCTCTCTCTCTCTCTCT
>JANHJO010003289.1:272713-285003 GCA_032468235.1 Pseudoxyrhopus heterurus
TTCTACTTGCATTTTTACATGCTTTTGAACTGCTAGGTTGGCAGAAGCTGGGACAAGTAATGGGAGTTCACTCCGTTTCGCAGCAGTAGGGAGTCGAACTGCCAAACTGGCAACCTTTCTGATCAACAAGCTCAGCGTCTTAGCCACTGAGCCACCATGTCTCTCATAACATGTATATAAATCAGCAATACAATTCTTTAGAGAGCTGGTACTCAGTATTTTTTATTAAGTGATTTTTTGATGGGTTCCATGAAACTTTAACTCTTGGCCATAGATTCAGTTGAAATGAAACTCAAAATGCAACATATGAGATATAATTTATTGTTCCAATTATACTTATCTGAGTTTTATCAATCATTTCACTCATTTGTAGGATTCATATCAGTATACATTTTTCTTGTTTTTAATCCAACTTGCTTTTAAAATAATTGTTTTGATTAGGATCTCATTTTACTGTTGATTTTCAAATTACTGTAAAGATTTAAATTCTGGAAGAAATTCAAATTGGCCCAAGCTTAACACAAGTGATGAATTTTAAATTGTGTTGCTGCCATCTAGTGGAGACATTTCAAACAAGGTTGATCATAGAAATGTGTTTCTGTTGTAGCAATTTGATATCTGAAGTAAGAAAGGTATTTTTGTAGACAACTGGCAGTTTTCTTGAAATCCTCCTTCTATGCATTCAGGACTAATAACATGATGGAGAAAACACACAAAGAAACAAACAAATGGATGACTCACTAAAAATTAAAACAACAGTTTAATGTTCTGCTTGTGTTTCAGTAAACATAATTCTATTCAATTATGTCTACTCACTATTATCTAAACAATTTAATTTAAAATTCCTTTTTGTCTGGAAATTGGAGACTTGGCAATATCTATCACATCATCCTGTCTGTGCCTTCAGGCTTCCGCACAGCTACACATACGATGTTTTGGCCAACAGCCCTCAAATTGCCTTTTAGCAAGGCTTTGCACAAACATGTGTAGCCATCTAGAGGTCAACAGAGCAAGTCTTGTCCAAAATAAGTGGGTTATAATGAGGGCAAGGGAATTTTTGGGTAGGGAACCATTCATTTATTTGTTCCCTTATTTACTTGGGTTTGTATGCCAGTCCAATCCCACAGGCCTCAGAATGGCTTAAAACTATCTTTGAATAAAAAGGTTAGTAACAAACAAAACAGAATGTAGTAATTAAATAAATCTGGACCCTAAGGGACACTAAGAAAGATGGACACTTGACAACTGGTTCATGTTTATGACAGTTGTGGTGTCCCAGAATCATGTGATCACGTTTTGTGACCTTCTGACAAGCAAAATCAATGGGGAAGCCATATTCACTTAACAACCATGTTACTACCTTAACAACTGCAATAATTCACTTAACAAATGTGGCAAAAAGGTCATAAAATGGGGAAATTCACTTAAGAACTGTTTCATGTAGCAACAAAAATGTTAGGCTCAATTGTGGTCCTAAATCAAGGACTACCTGTACTTCTGACATCTCTTCTGTCCCCAAAGTTGTATAGAAAAAATGTTTTAATAGTCATCTCCTCAAGACTGGCCAGTGTTCACACCAATTGTAGTTGCTTTTAATCCCAGGCAAAAGTCTCCTAATTTCACCAACATGTTTTAATTTATTAAGTATTTTTCAATTGCTATGATTTTTTAATGAAAAAATTTCAAGAATGCAAATTATTTTGAAATTGTTTTAGGTAAATGATTTTGCAGATGTTTCAAATCAATCAAAATAAAACAGAAGATGAATAAGTAGGTCCAATATTGAGGAATTTATCTGGGATTATTATAGTGGATCACAGGTTTCATTTTGCTTTGCTTTTTGCCAATAACTGATGGCCACATTGACCAACTTTGCTATTCTCAAAAAAGCTAATCAGATTCAGTTAGTAGTTAGATTCAGTTAGTATCATTCCCTAGGTCAGGAAGTCCCAAGGCTGTAAGCCAGGCTGGAAAGCAAACGTTAAAAATTATATAAGAAAGCAATGAACACACACACACACACACACACACGTGTGTGTGTGTGTTATTATATTATATTATATTATTAATTTATTATGTGATTCTCTTTTATTTAGTTTTATTGTTTTATATATGAGGTTTTCATATTCTTGTAAGCCGCCTTGAGTCGCCATGTGCAAATAGGCAGCAATATAAATTTCCTAAAATAAATAAATGCTCAAGAGTTCCTAGGAAATAAGTGCAAAGCTTCACCTTAGAGCTTTGAATCCACCATTCATGGCCTTGATGTTAACTGTTCTGGCCACATCCTGAGGACACCAATGGCAGGGAACAAATTAAAACAAATTAAAACACAATGGCAAGAGTAGAATAAATCTTCATGTTTCTTCCCTCCCCCCTTCTCCCCCTCTGCATCTCATTAAAATTCTATGGAGAGAAGAAACTGAACTATGTATTAGGAATCGAGTACTTTATTTAAAGATCAACTACAGCTGTACATGAATATCATATACTTAAAAATGAAATTGGTACAGTGTAAAAGAAATATTATACATTAATGGCAATACAATTCTTGCATGCTTTATCATTCTTATGCCAATATTTGTCAGCACAAGGATGTCATAAACACAAAAATACACACTATGATATGCAGAACTGAATAATAAGCAACAGAGATAATTCTCCACAAATTAAAATCTTCTTTACCATCAGTTTGAAATCACAAAAGACCTACCAAATTGTATTAATAAGCAGAGGAAACTCTGTATTAGAGAGAGAAAGAGAGAGAGAGGCAGCTTAATTAAAGACAACACATGCTGGCAGCT
Source organism: Pseudoxyrhopus heterurus (assembly GCA_032468235.1). Classification (NCBI taxonomy): domain Eukaryota; kingdom Metazoa; phylum Chordata; class Lepidosauria; order Squamata; genus Pseudoxyrhopus; species Pseudoxyrhopus heterurus. Next base: position 275,518 of record JANHJO010003289.1, read on the forward strand.
TCTTCTCAAACTTGGCAGCTTTAAGATGGGTCAACTTCAATTCCCAGCATGCTGGCTGAAAATTCTGGGAGTTGAAGTCCACTCATCTTAAAGCTGCCAAGCTTGAAAAAACACTGCAATATGCTCAACTGAGCAAGGGATGAATATTGCTCTAGAAGCCTGGAGAACAGGAGCTGCAAGGGAGAAAGTGATCTGGACCAGGGGTCTCCAACCTTGGCAACTTTAAGATGTGTGGACTTCATCTCCCAGAATTCCTCATCCAGCAACAATCCCTCATCATCATCAACATTTCCAGAACTCCTTGTGACTACTAGTTCTGTAAAATGCATATGAGGCCATCCTTTCTATTAGATAGCATACAGTAATTTCAGGAGGCACTTTGGGACTTTCTCTATGTGAACAGAAACAGATAGATATAAACGGGGATGGGGTGGGAGACAACACAGCAAAAAATGTGAAATATTGTGGCTTTGTGAAGAATTATAGGTGCTTCCCTCATCCAATCTCAAAGTGCAATACTTCTTCCATTATTTTTTCAAAAACCAGTATTTGTTGTTGTTTTTGTTCTACAATCTAAAACATGTGCATAACTGATATGAAATAAACATTTTCCCCCCAGAACTAGCACTTTTCAATACAGTCCCTTTAATAATCATGTCAGCCCCTACAGCAGAGCACATATAATTGTCCATTTAACAAATAAAATTTAATGAGCAATGTAAGTGACCTGCAGCATTACTATAGAAATCACAAACCCTAAGCCAGATCTATTGAATTAAATTGCTAAATGCAGGGGAAATAGAGTTGATTTCATAATTGTTTGGCAAATTCCCAATGGAGAAGAGTTTGAGAATCTCTAGTGGAAAGAACAGGACAGGGATCCAGAGTAACTCAAAGTCTGAAATCTGTAAAGTAATGACCATCCTTGATTTTCATCCGGCAAAACTTCTTAAACTATATAAGTTGGATTCAGTCCAGATTCAAGAGGGCAAACAATATACACAATCATCCAGTGGACACAAGGATCAACAGTCATTAGTCTTTTCCATTTTATAAACAACAGCTTCTCTTATTTTTAAGTTGCACTGGCAAGTCTAGAGCCTTCTTTTTTAATTGGTCTTCCTGAATTTTCATCAACCTATTATAAATACAGAAACAAGTAGCCTGTATACAGTTTTGCATACTCCTAAAGATTTTCCAATATTTCTGAGACTATTTGAAGTAACAGGTCTCTTTCACACAGTCTTCCCTTAAACAAAAAGTATACAGTACTGAAATTCACACACATTCTCCCCTTAAATAAAAATAGTTTAGCTTTAGTCAATCTTGATACTATGGATGTAACTGACATCATTGTATTCCACAATGAATGTTCAACAAAGTTTTGGTAGGAGATGACCAGATTGAGCCCGAGGGAAGGGTCAAGCACATCATCAGTTTTGAGTCCCTTTACGCCCACAAGAGATCTAAGTCCAGCCCACCTTGAATTCCATTGACTCTTATCTACCATCAATTTGCCTTGAGCGTTAGTAGTTCAGATTCTTGTAGAGAGTGTTAACACGCAATAAACTTTTATTCATTCATTGTTTCCTGATTTTTTGCCCTTGACTAATTCATTCACTGCTTAGGAAGATCTCTGTTGCTGTAGATTTTTGAATGAGAAATGTATGAATTTTTCCTGTCACAATCTAAGTAAGAGCTGGCACTAATTACTCACCTGATTAACTGTACTATGGATTCTGTGACATTGTAACCTGAAGCAGCACTGCATTCATAAAATGGAAGTCCATACACCTGGCACAAAAGAGACAATGATGACAAGGAAAACATGCTTTTTTTGAACTGACAGATTTTATACTTAAACCGCAAAACTGAATTCAACTTTCAGTCTTGCTATTTTATCTGGAAGATGCAATATATAACAGTGGATATTGTCAAATGTTTCTATTCTTGTTTTGGATGGATTGAAATAGAGAAGCTGGGTCAAAAAAAAAGGTTTTGTCATTGGCAAGTAATTTGATTGAAATGAACCCATCTGCCAATGTCAATGAAATACAGGTACAAGTGCCAATGAAGCTTCTTTTTAGCTTTTGTAGCCTGTTTTAGTGTACCATCAACATAGGCTTTTATTTATTTTTCTATTTCTCCCTACAAAGAGTAAGTCTTGGACAAATGAATAAAAAATGGTTAGGGCCATGCCCAGCATATGAACATGTTTGTTATAATTAAATTTAACATTTCATCAAGTAATTTATTAAATATTCTATTAATATTTTATTAAATTAATATTTTATTTATATTTAAATTAATGGCAAATGTTTCTAGATAGCGTCAGATTATTTTTTACCATCAGTGGAATAATAATTCAAATGATAAGAGAAAAGCAGAGGAGTGTACCTTGGCCAAGTATGTTCCATTCTCTACAGATACTTTCCTTTCCACACTACAGTCTGTTTTGTTCCCGAGCAGAAGGACGACGACTCCAGCTCCAGCTCCTTCCTATGAGGAAGCACAGAATTCTTCAAATCTTAAGTGAAATCAAAATGCTTTGTTAAACCTTTCAACAATTTTATTATTGTTGAAAATAAAATCTATTGGGATTAAGTTTCTTAACCATTAAAAAAAACAGTATGCTCATTTACTTGGAGATATAAAATATGCAAAATCTATTTTTAATTGCCTAATTTTTTACATTTAAAACAATGGCTAGTTTACCAATAGTTGTTTTGACAATGGTTTATTGTATAATTGTCAATGATTTGTTTCACTACATCTTCTTTTATATATATAAAACAGTGTGTGTGTGTGTGTGTGTGTGTGTGTGTGTGTGCCATATACGTTCTTCAACGGCTCGACCAATTTCAACCAAACTTGATATATAGATAACTTACCATCCGGCAACATACACTGTGGGGGTAAGACATGCCGTCGGGGGGTCTATGTCCCCTAAAAAGAATGCCGAAGTACCAATGCCTTCACTGTGGCGATAGTGGCGATGCCTTCACAGTAGTCCACAAAGGGCACCAGAGAGCAGTGTGATGCTGCATGTGGGGCATGTGCAGTACAGGCCAGTGATATTTTTAACTGGAGGCGGCCGCCATCAGGAGGCGGCAGCGGCGGCATAAGGTTGGGCCGGATGGGGTTGAGCCGTGACGAAGGATGCGCCCGGCTGTCACCGGACATAACTGGCAGGCTAAAAAACATGGAATGCGAAAGAGAACGGGCTGGCCAGCCAGCCGGCGGGTGAGAGCAAGCGAGCGGCGCAGCTTCAGGGTCTGGCAGCAGAAGCAGCCCCTGCAGCCTGCATCTCCTGTTTCTCTTCCCCGGCTTTATCGGGCCCGACTATACCTGGCAAAGCTGGGTTATCGGCTAGTAAGTCATAGACCATGCCATACAAACCATTTCTATGGAGATTCTCAGTCGTCCAGGTCATGGTTGTCTCAAAAGTTCTTTTTGAAAAGGCAACTGGATTTGTTTTTTTCTTGAGGAAAATGTTTCGCTTCTCATCCAAGAAACATATTCAATTCTGACTGAATCATTCAAATCCATCATTCAAATAGTCGGAACTGAAGAAGCTTCTTGAATGAGAAGCAAAACATTTTCCCGAAGGAAAAAAATGAAGTCCAGTTGCTTTTTCAAAAAGCACATTTGAGATACACAAATTTCAATGTTTTGCTCCATGACTATTTTAATAACACAATTTCCAATATATACTGTATGCTTTTAAAAGATTTTGATATTATATCTATGCAGCAGCTGCTCGGTGCCATATACTTTTAGCTAAATCTCTAAGCTGCGTTAGAGTAACATCACAGAGATTGAGCTGCAATCCTTAATGTATTTATCAAAGTAATAAACACTGTCAGAAGCAGACTAAGTAACCACACACAGCACCGACCAGTATTTTTCTAGCTAAAGTGTTTCAAATTTCTAAGAATCATCAAGATCAAAATTTAAAAACTGAGATTAAACAACAGTGGAACACAGCTGTTTATTGTTTACCTGGACACAGTTCAGCCAGTACCGCACATCTGTAAAACTGTATTCTGAAGTGATGTCATACATCAAAACAACTCCATCAGCCTTTCGGAAAAACTGCTTGGTGACACTGTGATATCTGTCAGGAAACATATGTCACTTTTCACAAATATGAGTGTTCATTCTGTACATACTGATTCATGTGCATGATTGTGTATGATAAGAATTTATCATACATTTTCTTTTCAATTTCTTGAAACCTAATTTACTTTAACAATTGAAATGTATTTTAAATAGAAGGGAAAAGGTATTTAGAGTTTATATGTTGTTTACTATATTTAATATATTGCTATTGTTAGGAATAGAGCAATGTGGTGGCCTAGTGGTAAAGATGCTTGCCTCCCATTCGGAAGGTTGAGGGTTCAATCCTAGGTAGAGGCAGATATTTCTCTCTTAGGGCCCAAAGAAAAAAATATGTGCTATGAACTCTGCATGGCATTAGGAAGGGCATCCAGCCAGTAAATGCTCAGATCCATCCAGTCACCCCAATTCTACCTTAAATTAAGGGATTACAGGATTGTAAAAAGGGAGTTTTGTTGTTAGGAATACTGTATGCATATATGCACATACTATGACATACAATATATTTTATATATTGTACAAAATTTGTACAAATACAAAGCTACAAATTTCATAAACTATACCAGACAACTATTTTAGGATGGATGGATGGATGGATGATTTCTGAATCACAGAATGTAAGTATTCTGCTACACCAGTCAGAGCTTCATAAGTACTGTGAGTAACACTATTCTGGAGACCCCACTTTAACAAAGATTCTTAAAAAGTAGAAGAGTGGCAAATAAGGGCACAAGGATGATCAAGGTCCTGAAACTAAGTCTTATACAGGTGACAAGAGAGACTAAAATGTTGGTTGTTAAGCAAATAATCACATGACTGGATCCAATTTTGCAACCATTTTTACTGTGGTTGTTAAGCAAATCACATGCTTATCAAGTCAATCACCCAGTCGTTAAGTGAACTGATTTTGCTTATTGGAAACCAGCTGAGACATTCACAAATCCCAATTGTGTGACCACAGGACAAATGTTGTAAATGCATGCTAGTTGCCAGGCTCCCGAATTGAGATCGTGAATGGACCACAAGGGTGGTGCAATGGTTGTAACTTTGAGGACATGCTGTTAATCACTTTATCCAAGGCCATGGGCACCATTGTTAAACAGGCAGTCCTTAAACCGAGGACTCCCTGTAAAAAGGGATTGAGGAGTGTGTACATTTATCCTTGAGATAAGGGAGTTATGATTGCACTTTTTAACCACTTGAGAAAGTGCCTCTATCTCACAATGAAAGACATAGAATAATGACAAATTACAGAAAGACTGGTGGGATACAATGTTAGAAAAATCTTCAAAAGGTAACAACAATTCAACATTGGAACTATCGGTAATTACCTGGGGAGACAAATACGTTTTTATATTATGTTCATATAAAGGTTAGACAGCCTTTTGTCAGAGATGCTACAATCTGGCTTCTTGCATTGATTAAGCAATTGCACCAAATGGCTGAAATGACGTGAACAGTTGCATGAATGATCTGCGGATGGGAATTTCCCTTCAATAACAGCATTTGCAGTTACAAAGCCATGCAACAGTTCTGGGAACAAACATGATCCATCAACATTAATAAATTTGTCCTTATTTTTGCAGCCTTTATACTACCTTTCTTGACCAGCTGTGTCCCACAGACGTAAAGCAAAGCATTTGCTATCCAAAATCAGGTTTTTGATCCGATAGTCCATTCCTAGAGAATACAATGCAATCATTTACAATAAAATTCAGGTCAAGCATCAAGCTGGCTGAAACAAAACAATACAAAAACCCTGAGGAATGCAAGCAGGAATTTTACAGTTAAGAGTAGAATATTGAAGATCAATCATTTTTCAGGGGTTAATAAAATCAAGGTTTTACGTAGCATTGCTATTTGCAGGCAGAGAACGACTTTGGATTGTCTTTCATGTTAACTATACCATTACGGTAAAAATAAAAGAAATGGAAGCTTATGCAAAATCCTGCTAGGAGAAATGAGGTAATGTAAAGAAGGTACACATCCTGCCCATGTTTTCCTTTAAAAGTGTGTATAGTTCAACTTAAAGCCTGATAGTGCAGTCACATTATAATACAAGGAAGGAACATTAAATATACAGCAAAAAAAAAAAAGTAATGTTTTCCATTATTTATCAGAAGTCCTACTTAAGTAACAACAGTGCCAGGACAAAAGGAATTACTAATTCATTGCTGCATTATTTATACAGCACATCTTGACACTTAAAAGGGCCACACTGGTTGGAAGATGCCTCTGGTATACAGAAAGCCAACTGTCTTCAAAAGAGACCCCAATAGATGCAGTAGGAAGCAGAATGAGACAACTCGCCACAGTTAACTCGCCATGGCCAATTTATCGCAGCCAACCTACCATAGGACAATTTGCTGCAGGACAATTCAACAATTCAATTTTTAAAAATATTTTAATTTTTATCATTCACATTTCATTTTGTCCTTACTTTGGCATCATTTCTTTAATGATTCTATTCCACTGTTTCTTCAATATTGGTGAAACCCTTGTTGCGTAGCAAGTTGGCTATGGCAAGTTGTCCTGCAGCGAGTTGGCCATGGCGAATTGGTCATGGCGAGTTGGCCATGGTGAGCTGGAAGTAGAACCAGCATTAATAGTAGGTGATATTCAGTACATACCAAGGGCTTCAAATTCAGAAACAGTTGCCTCTTTGTACGCACAACATAAGCCCATTTTTTTAAAAAAAAATCCCAAGAAATCTGTTTTCTTTCAAGATATTTAAGGAGTTGTTTAACTCCACATAGCTAAAATGTTTATCTTTTCTTTTAAAAAAAATTCTACTTTGTTATAGAATAGTTCCAGCTAAAAGTTATTTGCATCCTCTTGGGTTACATTTGAATAACAATAAAAATAAATATTATTGCTATTATTAATGTAATATTACATTAAAATGACACTTGCTGTCATTTATTGGTCATCTGGATTTCTGTAACCCAAATCTGATAGTCCTATTAAAAGAGACCTAAGTCAAAGCAAAATCAAAGAAACAAATAAACCAAAACCAGGTTTTTCAAAAACCTACAGTATATATTTTCACATGATTTTCAAGCACAATTCATACCTATGGTTGCAGTCACTTTTGCTTCAAAAGAATCATTTTGCAACTTGTTTAAAAAGGAAGTTTTGCCAACATTAGAGTCTCCAATGAATAGCACATTGTAAAAGTGATCTGGGTGAGAATACAGAATGGCCATGTCCTTAGAAGTTTCTTTATTTATTTGGCAATCACAAATTTCTGTTCTAACACTGGTTTCTTCATTAAATTCTGCACTGACCTCTTGATTCTTCTTACACTCAGATGGACCAATCCATCCTTCTCTTCTGCCTTCTGATGAGCACATCTCTAGTCTTTCAGCAAGTTTTTTGTCCATTCCTGGTCCAAACATATTCTGTACATGACTGCTTGGATTATGCCCTGCATGTAATTTGGCTAGAGCCACCTTGGGCAGAAAATACTGTGATGGCACATTTTTCAGTACAGGATGTTGAGTCCGAGATACCTTTCTATCTAGAATTTTCATTTTTGCAGGCTGGCTTGCCACAGCTTCAGTGGATAATTGTAGAACCTGAATGGTATCATTGTGTTTTAAAATGTTCTTATGTTCAGGTTGTGTTACCTCTTCTAAAACTAGAATCTCGCTTTCTATTGGGCATTTCTTGTAGTCACTGACCTGTATTGCCAAGTCTGAATAAACAAAAGGTTGAACCATGGAAGCAAACCTTTCTCTCAGTGTAGGCTCTGAAGTTTTGACTTCCTTTCTGGTTTTAGAAAAATTAGCTTTCTTCATCTCCAGATCTTTGAGTTGTACACGAACTGGGCCTTCTCTAAAACAATCTCCTGCTTCTGATATAGCCACTTCAGACATTCTATTTTGCACAGTATTGTTTGAGCATCCTTTTATTAGAGACAGAGGCATTATATTTTGTTGAGAATTTTCATGATATTTAATATGATCCAAGGGCTCTTGTTGAAAACCAAAACCATCTATTTCTTGATAATGGGATCCAGACATTTTGTTCTGTGCTGCAATAGCCTCATTCAACTCTTTAAACAAAGAATTTGTAACTGAAGGCTCCTGTGGAACGTATTGATCTTCATCTACAAAAGGCTCTATCAAAGGGTCCTCTTCAGTGGAAATCACTCTTCTGCTGGATTCTACATCAGCTTCAGTCATTGATGTCACATCATCAGATGTCCTGTCACATCATTAACAATACAAAGAAAAAGAAATGAGTGCTCATAAGGACACAGATCCTAGAGCTCATTGAATTCTAGTGACACAAAACTACCTACCCGGAATATGGTGTTCCTACATGCATTAAATATCCTTTAGCTTGTCCATTATTAAACGAGTCCAGGTTCAGCTCCACCTTACTATAATGGTACAGGTAGTCCTTGAGTCACAATGGCAATTGGGAGCAGAATTTCAATCACTAAATGATGCAGCTGTTCTGTTCAGTTGTAAGCACAATGACACATGGCCTCATCACTTAATGATGATAATCCCTGGTATATCATTAAGTGGAAGCAGTATGCTCCATCCCATAATTGGGTAGACAAGGTTGCCCTGATAGACTGGTCTCACCAGAAAAAAAACCCCACTTAAATCATTAAGAGAAGTTCCTGGGTCGTTAAGCAAGTACCAGCTTACAACTTTCTGCCTGTTTTCAACCACCAAAATCAGTGGGGAAGCCTGTAGGAAGTTGCAAGTCCCAGGCAGCTCAAAAGCAGGCCAGCAGGCAGGTAAGTGGCTGCTGTGAGATGGGAGAAGGAGCAAGGGGGTGTATGAGTAGCAGAAGAGGCATGGCACAAGTGGAGGGGTATTTGGGGTGGCTGCTGATAAGTGGGAGAGGGTACACAAGAGTTCATAAGTGGTACAAGTGGCAGGGGAGGCATGAGGCAAGCACAAGGCTCAGGGAAGATGAGTGGAGGTCCATGAATGGCTGGGGAGGCACAATGTGAACATGAGGCTCAGGGACAGTGTAGGAGGATATGTTGGTGGCTTGCAAGGCTCAAGAGCAGAAAAGGCTGGAAGAAGGTATGTAGGAGAGCAACTTCCAGCCATCCCTTTTCCATTGACTTCATTTGTGGGGAAACAGCAGGGAAGGTCACAAATGGCAATCACATGACTCTGAGGATCAGCCATAACCTCCATTTCTTCAGCTCTGTCATAATTTCAAATGATTGTTGAACATGTGGTTATTAACCAAGGATTATCTACATTTACCCTTATTAGTAGGGGGCAAATGGCTTCTACTTTTTACTATCAAGCAGTAGAAGTAAGAAGTTTGGAGCCCAGTTCATCAAGTACCGTATATACTCGAGTATAAGCCGAGTTTTTCAGCCCTCAAAAA
>JANHJO010003289.1:332280-344800 GCA_032468235.1 Pseudoxyrhopus heterurus
CACCTCCACGCCCTGACTTTTTATATACCGCCTGCTCAACTGGCACGTGACCAAAACATTAGCCAATAGCGAGACACCTCTCTGATGATTGACTTTCCTCAGTGCCCTACCCCCTTCCCGATGCACAGCTCAGACTGAGAGTGCTGGTCGGAGGGCACAGCCGGTTCGCCATAGCAACCGTTATTGTAACCGCAGGGAAGTGGAAAGGGAGGGAAAGGAAGGAATAGGTGGGCCCTACAGTGGAGCCATGGAGGCCTGCGGTGGGGCGGGGGTTAGATCGGTCGTGTTTTGCGCTCAGCGTTTTCTTGCGATGCATAAAGGCTCAAGAAGAGGGTTGTTTTTTTGGCAATCCATTCTTTCTGGGGAATAGTTATGTCCCAGTTGTGAGCGTTTTTGAATATCAGGACTATGTAATGCTATCTTAACTACAAACCGCATTGTGTTGCAGAAAAGGGAGGGGGGGAAAGGATGTTTATCCAGACTTCACTTTCCAAACCTTGTAATGTTGCAGTTCTGTTTCAGATACTGAATGAAAGTGACTTCATTCTACATACCTTTTTTAAATTATACCTTTCAACCGAACACTTCTTTTAAATAAGGAAAATAATGATTAATAATACATAATTTCCCGTTTCCTGGTTATATTGCTAACTGGCCAAATACCTTGCTCCTGTGTACGGTATATTTAATTTAGATGTTTTACTGTTGTTTATTATTTTAAAATGTTTTGAATATGTTTAATATATTTTTTGAATTGTAAGCTGCTCAGAGTCATTGACTGAGAAGGGCGACTATAGAAATTGAATAAAAAAAATATTTTGTGCTAACGATTTAATATATTTGAACTCTTTATCAGAATAGGAAAACAATTTCAAGGGTCAAAAATCCTGACTAAAGCGAAGCATTCATGCAATTTTCAGTGGAATCATCTTGTTCTAGTTATCTTTGATTTAAAGTGACATGAAAAGGAGCTAAAATATTAATTTAAAAATCTTAATAATTTACTTTTGTGCCAACAGACTTCTAGCAGAAAAGAAGCAACAAATGTTCCCAAATGGAGCTTTGATGATTTGTAATAAAACCAGCCTCTGGGACCATGCCAAGTGCAGTGAAGAAGGAGCCACATGCTGGGAGAAGTGACAAAGTGGGAAAAGTCTAAGTTATGAGGAGGAGTTAGGGCAGTTGAGGGTTTGGACTATTGCATCAATAGAGTGTCTCTACCTTTTCCATGGTGAACTCTGCCTTGGATTCTGTAAAACAAAACTATTTCACCCCAAAAAAGTTTTCCCTGCAGTACCCAACCTAATGTTGACGTTTTTCCTGCAGTACACAACTTAATGTTGAAGGCTAATGCCCAGATATTTCTATATCTGAATACCCAGATAATGCCCAGATATTTCTACATCCGAATATAGTTGATATGCAGATTTAAAATCCAACCCCTTTCTCTTTTTGCCTGATGCATTTGTTAAACATGCAACAGGTCAGTGGGGTATACTGTTTTTTTGGCAAGATACAAACTCCTGTCTCCAATTCCCAAATCCCACAGCAGGTCTCTGGAAGACATTACAGTCCTTGACTTACAATAGTTCATTTAGTGACTGATCGAAATTACACCACCACTGAAAAAAATGACTTACGATCATTCTTCACACTTATCATCATTGCGCATCCTTATGGTCACATGATCAAAATTCAGAAGCTTGGAAACTGACTCCTATTTATAACTTGCAGTATCTCAGGGTCATGTGATTACCTCTTGCGACCTGACAAGCAAAGTCAATGGAGAAGCCAGATTCACTTAACCGTGTTATTAACTGCAGTGATTCACTTAACAACTGTGGCAAGAAAGATTGTAAATTGGGGCAAAATTCACTTAAATGTTTTGCTTAGCAACAAATTTTGGGTTCAATTGTGGTTGTAAGTTGAGGACTACCTGTATTGTCATTACCTACATTTAGGCAACTTGCTAAATTATCACTCATAGTTTAAAATGAATGAGCTGACAATAAGCCATATGTATTACATTATAAAATGTTTTTGAACCATAATACATCTTGTAGTTTCCTTTTGACATGTGAATGCAACAACTGAGGATTGTTATTAATCATGATTTATGATTTAGAATAATGCACAAATAAATCATTATAACATTTGGGATTCTGTAGTTTGAGCTCTAGACCTTACCTTTGCTGTTTGAAAAACATCTTTTCGTTACCCTTTGACTTTAACTATTGATCCAAAAAAAGGCTGTGTAACTTGTAAATATCTTATCAAGAAACCTATGTAGCTGATGTCTTATACTTTTATATATTTTGCTCTAAAATGATAGTTTGCAGCAAAGTGACTTAAATATTCCTCTGAAGGAATATTAAAAAATGGTATAAATCATTTTGGAATTTCCAGAGGAGATGTGGTGTTTTCTGAGAAGTACCCTAGTGCTTCTTTTGGGATCAACTGGCTTCCACAATATAAGTAAGACTTGGCTGGTATATGGACAATGTCTTAGCATACCCAAATTGGTGGCAATTTACAGTTTTTTCATGAGGATGTGTTTTTCATTTTTATGCCTTTTTGGGATTTCAAACTTGTATGGGTTTTTCCCCCCCCTTCCTGGTCTAGGCATATACACTGTACTGTAGCTAGTACACTGGTATAGTATCCTATTATCTCCATCTTTCTCCAACTGCTGATTTTCTCATGGCAACCAAGTTTTGGAGAGGTCTTCCCATCTAGGCTAGCATTGATAATATTTTTTGGTGCAAAATGAAATGATGGGCAAAAATCTGGATTACCAGTAGATGGGAGCAAATAGTCTTTTGCATCTTTCTCCGTGATTACAGTCCAACCTACCGTAGTAATGGATACTCTTGCCCACTGATCTTTAGTATGGAGTGGAATACTGTATGCGAGTAAGTAGCTCAAGTATAGAATACAGTATAGACTTTGGCCTAGTGTCATATAGATGTGAACTTGTTGTGCTTTGCCATCTAGTGGTGAGTTAAGTAAATCTGTTTGCCTTTCTGATGATGATAATAGTTTCATTTTTTGCTTTCACTGTTTCCTATGTTCAACAATTTGGACATAGCTGCCCTACTATATTTTATCATCTCCGTCACAGTAGTTTCATAGTATTTTTATGATGCATAGAATTTCAAGCAATGTCTAATTATCAGGAAGATATACAAACTGTTTTAGCAGTGGGGTATTCTCAAATTGAAGGGACACGGTGGCTCAGTGGCTAAGACGCTGAGTTGTTGATCAGAAAGTTCAGCAGTTTGGCGGTTCGAATCCCTAGTGCTGCGTAACGGAGTGAGCTCCTGTTACTTGTCCGTGCAAGGGGAACCTTTACCTTATTCTCAAATCACATTGTATTCAACACAAGGTTATTCAACCCTGTCATGTCTTTAATAATCCTATTTTCTTGCTTGCTTACTTAGTCAATTAGGACTGTAAATAATTTATTTTTGTTCATATAAAATTCTTCTCTCCTGTAGTTTTCTTTTGGGGATGTATACTTTCAGTTTCACCTCCACTAGTATCAGTTGTCAAAATAATTTACAATTATTATTACAGGTGGTCCTTGACTTACAATCGTTCATTTAGTGACTGTTCAAAGTTACAATGGCACTGAGAAAAAAAGTGGCTTATGAATGGTCCTCACAGTCAGGTGATCAAAATTTGGGTGCTTGGCAACCGGAATGTATTTACAATACTTGCAGCCTCTCAGGGTCATGTGATCACCATTTGCAACGTTTCCAGCCAGCTTTTGACAGGCAAAGTCAATGGAAGAAACTGGATTCACTTAACAACTATGTGATTCACTTAAAAACTGCAGTGAGTTGCTTAACAATTGTGGCGAAAAAGGTGGTAAAATTTGTTAGGAGAATTCCTAACTGGTGCTGTGCCTGGCTGTACACAATATGCCATAGGCAAGATGTGCCTAGATCTACCACTCTTGAGAGTGCACAGGAAGTGGGAGGTGTCATCCATCGTGTATATAAGCCTCCTCCCACATGTACTTCCTTGCTTTGGACCAATATATACCAACATGGTCAGACATGCGAGATGCATGTCTCTATATCTGTAAATATCAGATTAAATAGTTTAGGGTTGTAAATAATAGTCTCAGATAGCTTAGATAGGATTAACTATCTAATTATCTGTTTTTCATTCAATGTTCAATAAATATACATATTATTGAACAAATCAAGTCTCCTGTGCCTTGCTTTGCTAAAGTGCTATCAAGATCACCATTGCCTCAGAAGAAATCACCTCTTCTCAAATTATCCAACAAAATTGCCCATGGCTCACTTAAGAACCAGCTGGGTTAGCAACAGAAATTCTGATCTTATTTGTGATTGTAAATCAAGGACTGTAATCATATTCTTTCTTTTTCTTTTCTTTTTTACTATTCTGGATCCCATGAACATTATCCCTATCTTTATCATCACAGCCTTCTTTGCTTGGCCACTCACATCTTGATGCCTCCCTGCCAGTGGTCTTTGCTCTTCTGGATTCATTTCTTTTAATATCTAAAGGTTTACTATGTAATTGTTGTCCTTTACCACTGTAACTATATTTAGATATCTGTAATTAAAGTAATTGACTTCTTCCTCATATTATTTCTGCTTTCATTTCTCCCGATGTCTGTGGTAAATAGATGCTTCTGTCTGCTCAATCATGGCAGTTATAAATAAGCAAACTCCCATGACAGCCTTTTTCTGAGAATTCTCATGACACAATCTTAAAACTCCAAACATATTTATCAGCCCCAAAAGATTACTTTCTCTTTCTGAGATGCATAACACATCAAAAACATGGGTGACTTCACTGGAAAAGGTTTGTCTAATTTAAGAAGCATATTATTAAACTGAAACATGTTAAGAGCAGGAAAAAAGATAAATGAAAAGTCTAAAAAGTTAATAGTTGAGGAAAGGTCGAAAGAATTGAATAATGTTAGCCAAGAAAAAAGACAAAAAAATAGCAGTTATCTTCAGAGTTTTGAAGGATTTTCACATTAAAGTTGGAGCAAATTTGAATTTTCAGATCAGAAAAATGGGATTTGAAGTAATAGGTATATACTATTAAAAAGTAAATTTTATTTAAACTATAACCTGTTTGCCAATAAAAGAGATTGCCTCAAATAGTGGACAGTCTGTCAGGGATAATGCAACTGTTGGTTTTCTGTTTCATTGAGAAAATGGACTTGATGGTTTTGAGGTCACAGTCTAGAACTCTTATTATTTCTGACTCTGCTTAATTGCAGAAGTTGGTGATATTTTTCTAATTCAAATTTCCATATTAGAAAATAAAACCTTAATACAAGCTTACACTATGCAAGCTTGTGGATTTTTTTTTTAACTTTTCAGTATTGGGGGCAATCAATGATCAAGTATGTGTATAAGTAGAAGGCATATATAACAGTAAACTTTCCCTCCATAAGGTTTTCCTCCTGTGCTAACTATCTTTCCTTAGTGCCATCTTGTGTAGATGGAGTTTACATTTATTTTTGGTGAATCCAGCCTAAACAAAGGCACATCAAAAGTTGATGTTAGCAAATAACACACACTCCAAATTACATTTGTAATGCTTTGCCACTAATATTTCATGACACATATTTCTAGTCACTCTGGAGTTTTAAGAGTCACAGGTTGTCTTCACCTACCCTAAAATTTGCAATCACATTAAAGCTGAGAAATTAGTTTTTGAAGTTCAGAATGGAGATTTTGGGGTGGATTATGAGAGTTAATGCTAGCTTTAAAGAAACCTAGTCGGTGGATGTCAATTCTTACAGAAGGGTTACATATGAACTGTTTTACAGTACTACCAGTTGCTACAGCCAACTGAACCTCTGGTGTACAATTTTGACTAGCCTAGTTGGGTTTAGAACCCTGTTATATTAAATTGTAATATTTTAAAAATCAAAATTTAAAACCATTTTATTGTCTATCCATTTAATACTTTTTCCGATGGCAATTTCCTATGTTTTCATTTGAGCCACTACAATATACAGAAATGTACGGCAAATACTTTTCTGAGAAGAGAGAAATTTTTGGCCCAGAACATCTTTGAGTTCAGCATAGGAAGCCAAAACTGAGAATCATTAGGCTTTCATTTTTGCCTGGCTGTTCTTGGTCCAATAGGAATATCACCACATTGCAAAGCATCCATAATTTCTTGTGCAGAAATTAAAAATGTGGACAGACCCAGTCTCTGCATCCGGAACCATCTTGGTCTTTCCTTGATTGCACCTTCTCGAATATAACAAAAGAGTAGCCATGGCAATGCATTTGGTCAATGATAGAATGCATGATGTGATCATTCAGTCAGCATCTTCCACTTTCTCCAGTTGACATTCAGTTGCTCAGATGAATGAAACATAATTCTTAAAATAATTGCTGTTTCCTTTCAATTCATTAAATAAAGGCAATCATAAAGCTAAACAGCAAATTAGATCAGATGTTTTAGACTTGACTTTGTCTAATGCTAATTTGTCTGTGAACATGTAACTAGGTAGTTCTTCTTTCACAAAGAAAGAATTTATCTTTATGGGTAGCCTGGAAACTAAAGAGAAATCACAAAAGTACCAATTTAGCAATCTTTATTTAAAAGTTTTAATTGGTTACAGTTTTTAACCTTTTCAATCTTACACCAACAGTTGAAAATCAGGCTACAATACTAGAACCCTTAAGTGAAGTTAAGAAGCATGACGTCAATAAATATAAAAAAAATCCTAGACTAAGCTACCAGGCCTGGGTTGCATAATTAAGTTTATCACAAGATATCAAGAAGTTATGTATCCTATGTCCCTTTGCAGTCATCTATAGGTTGTCTGAGGTTTGGCAACCTAGGTTTGATATTCCTATCTAGACTAAGGAAGATGAAATGTACACATACCGGTATTATTTATTTTTATTTATTTTTTGCCTCTTTCATTAAATAATCTTAATTTTAAATTTTGCCATAAAGTATACTTATTTATTGTGTGAAGTTAGTTGGTTTAAACATGGTTTGTTATGTAAACAACAAATGACTAGGTTCACACAACAAATTAAGCTATAAACTATGGTTTGCAAAGTATAATAGCTCTCATTTTCTCTTGCTCACACTTATTTATTGGTATCTTTAAAAAGAACCCACTCAAGTGATCAATATGCAGTAGGCAAGTCTTTGGTGGCTAGAGACTACATGATATAGAAGGCTGAGAGGAAGCGGGTTTCTGTGCTGTAATGAGATGGAGAGTGGCTTCTCCTTGTCTCTTGGTCTTGGCCACTCACATTTAAACAGCATGATAGTGTATTGCTGTTTAAATATTTTAAGTCTCATTGTGGGGCTTACACTATAACTCTTTGTTCATCTCAATAGCTTATCACTGATTTTCAACTATTATGACAGGGGTCCATAACCCCCAGGCTGCAGCCCCACTATCAGACTGGCCTGTTCAGCATCAGGGCCCATGAGTAGGGGGCTGGCATACGCTTCCGCGGCCTGGTTCTTCTTTCCCCCCCCACCAGGCCTCCAAGCCGCAAAGATTGGGGACCACTGTAATATGACACACCAAAATCTAATAGCACAAATAATGAGAATGCAAGAGGTATGCAACTCTGAGGATGTGGACTGCCTTCCCCTACTCTTAACACATGTCTTATAGCATCCATTGATACTGATTTTGAAATACATGTCAAAAGGTGTCCAACCTTTTTTTCAGTTTATTTTATTTATTTATTAAATTAAATTTTTATTCTTCCTATCATCCTCACAAGGTGACTCTGGGAAGTTTACAAATTATAAAACAAGAATAAGAATAATATAGAACAAAAATAATTAAAATATCAAAATATTAAAAACTACACACATTAACTCATCGTTAAAAACTGTACTAAAACCGAAACTAAGTGAGCTAAGAGATGGACGAGATGGGGATGAGGTCTTCTTACCCCCATTTGATTGAATTGTGCACCCCCTGATTAAAACAAAACATCACTCATGACTTGTTATTGACTCATTTACTGTACTATTTATATGGTCTTATTTTATGATCCTATAAAGAAACAATACTGCAGTATCAAATATTTGGTAATATTTCAAACCAATGACATCCCAATGCCTCAATCACTAATAAGACAGTAGATGTTTTTTTCTTCCGAATTGACGGACTTCAGACAGAACACGTATTTCATTTATAAAAGGGCAGGGGGAAGGTCTTATGGAATATGATGCACAGCTCATACCTATTGTTCAGGAGGCACAGACTAAGTATAAAAAGAGCTCTGAAGAATCATTCTGCAGTATAGAGCAAGTTCACTGGAGTTCCAGTAGCATCAATAGATTCCAGCAGGTCAGCCTGAATATACTTCAGTAGGAAGACATATAATAGTGAGTATTGAGTATTAATCCTTTACAAAATTCATCAGTAAGTGATTAGTATTCTTTAAAAATTGATTATCTTGTATTGTTCATCAAGTCTTTTGAGGGGGGAATCATTGCATTTGCTTTATGGTTTTTGAAGTATATGGTTTTATAAGGCATATGTTCTTGATTTTCCTCTACGATATGATCCTTCCCTAACTTGACAATGCCGGCTGGCAATGGGTGCTGAATTTGAAAAAAATCTGGACAGTATTTAACATGAGGAAGTCTGTAACCAAGTAAATGTATACATTTTTTTGAATGAAAGGAATAATAGGAATGTATTTAACAACTGCTTTTTTTTGCATTAAATACACATAACATGTAAATCAAATGTGATGGTTTTGTAATATTGAACTGATACTGTAATTCTTATGGTACTAGTGTTACTTGATTGATATACATTAAAGCAATATGAAAGATCAATTATCTTTATGAGATATATTTATTCTTATTAGCAGTTATTTAAAGATGGGATGTTATAATTGTACTTCAATGATTATAATTTCATCTCATTGAAAAGTTTACAGGACTGAAAAAAGATTTCCTTGTCGGAAAAATATCTACAAATGGCAAAAGTTATATCAATCTTTTTTCTTGCTTGCTTTGCAACGTGTCAAGAAACAGAAAAGTAAGAATTTCATATAGAATTATGTAATGTATTTTCTCTTGTTTTGCCTCTTGCATGTGAAATTAACTGTTAAAATGTAATGATACCCATATTTTACTAGTTAAAATTGTAGAAAAAAATTAAAACAGGAATTTAATGTTATCTTTTGCAAAATTATTTTTCATTTAAAAATTGGGGACATTTTCTTTTTAAGGCAAAGTTATCCTGTAGCCAGAAAATAGCAAAACTAAATATAGGAATCTTTTGGTATTTTGTTAATTCAAAAGAGGATTTGGAGAGCATCAAAGTGAATCATAGGTACTGATTCTGAACAATTTAACTCAGACTGAAAGCTTACATTTAACCTTCTGAATTCAGAACCCAACTAGACTTGATGCATAAAGAAGCTGGGATTTCTAATTCTTCCAGCCATTCTTTCTCAGCTTAGCCCAGCTCACTTCAAAGGGTTGCAGTTGTGGGGAAGATAGCAGGAGGGAACATTGTGTGTACTGCCTTGAATTATATAGAAGCAAGGCAGGATATCAACTTAAATTAAACCCTCAACAACAATGTACAGTATTTCCATCTAAAATTCTTGGAATACCATTAAATGCTTGAGCAAGGAGTTGGTTGTAATATGACAACAGAATTGAATGCTATGTTCTTCTGTGTTCAGAGTCTTCATCTTTTCATCTTTCTTTGTTAAGAAGTCTGTAGCAGAAAGTGAAAGAGACTGGACATGTTTAATTCTTCCATTCTAAATATGCTTCTGCTTCTCAAGGTACTGATTTTTCATATTTCAGTAAAAGAGCTGTGACTGAACACCAGCTGCTGAATGACAGAGGAAGAATCATTCAAGGTTTAAAGCGACTCATGTGGCTCCAAAATGCCATGGGAGGAGTGCATACAGCAAGTGGCCGAGACCTCTCCCAAGCACATGTCCTGCTGACCTCAAAGGAGCAAGATCTCTCAGATCTCTATGACACCATGGATAAAGAGGAAATGTCTGATATTATGGAGCCTCTATTGCAAGAGCTCCAGGGGAGGGACACACCTTTTACCAAAATACCAAAAGCAAATGTGCTGCACTATCTTAAGAATGGAAAAGGCCACCAGCTCCTGCAAGATCTTTCTGAATTATTTCAAATGGGAGGCCAAGATGGCAAAAGAAATCTTAGTGCTCAGATGTAGATTTCTAACCCCAGCTGCTGTCTCTTTTGTCTGTGTCTATTGCATCACCTGAATTATGTACTGTCCGAGTTAGGACAGAAATAAAGTGCTATAATTAGACATGCATGTTTCTGCCATTTATTACCTTCTCAGTTTTTACAGACAGAAAAGACCAGAATACTTCACATTTCTAATTTAAGACAATGGGCCTACTATGAGAGTTTGCTTCTACTGGTTGCACTCAAGAAAAAGTGAACAGATTTTAAATAAAATTACTGGATGAATCAATTGAATCGGAAATAATTGGAACTACTTCCATATAAAGAAACCATTCAGGTATATCTGGGGAAGAATTACTTTGAATTAATTGGCTGTAATTTTCCAAATTGTTAAAAGTGAAAAAAATTATATCCAAGAGTTCTTGAGTCTTTAAAGACTAGTTCCATGAAAAAAGGCATGATTGTACATGTTCCAATGATAGGATATACTGAATGGAATGCGAAATGACAGGACAAACAGAACATGTGTTATTTTCAGGCACCATTCAAATAAAAATGCAAGATGATGTTCAGCTTTCTGGGCCATCACTCAAATAGGAATTTAGGCTTGTTTTCTCATTTAAGACAAGAGTAACTTACACTTAATGGAAGAACTAATC
Organism: Pseudoxyrhopus heterurus; assembly: GCA_032468235.1. Taxonomy (NCBI): domain Eukaryota; kingdom Metazoa; phylum Chordata; class Lepidosauria; order Squamata; genus Pseudoxyrhopus; species Pseudoxyrhopus heterurus. The sequence goes on from JANHJO010003289.1 coordinate 343,131, forward strand.
AATTGGGCTTGATTATCAGTCAAGAATAATGCTTTGCTAATGTTAATGCTGCATAACCATCATAATATTGATAACATAAGTAACCTAATTCTGATTAATGTATTGGACATATATGTGACTAAACTGCTTGCTAGGTGCAGGTCCATATTAATGTCCATTGTGCAAGGCAATATTTTTCAGGAGTCTAGCTGAATGCCTATTACATGGTGTTAAACATAAATCTGTTTCTTACTTTTGGGACATTGCATATATTTTTGGTACATTTTCAGAGAATCTTTTGACATACATCACAATTAAACATCTGTGTTTCTTTTTGCTAATAATAAAGATGGTGGTTTCTCAGTTTCTAGTTTATTTGGAAATAGACTAATAATGTGCTCCATGATACACAGTAGGATTTATTTCACATAAACAGAGAAAAATTAACACGTGGCATTTTATTTTGAGACAAGAAAACATACAAGACCACTTCCATACATTCTGAAGGAGTAATAAAAGGCACAAGCACATAATAAGCTAGTATGTCTGAGTAATGCACACATTACAATTGCTAAAATATATACATCAAGTAAAAATGTATTATTGGTATAGTTCAGTTTTTATGGACAATAAAAATAACCCAAAATGTACTTTTATTATAGCTTGCCAAAGTGTCACAAAAGAGTGTGCAAGCATTTGACATCTTCAATTTTAAAAAAATTAAGAGATGATACAAAAACATTGAAATGGAAAATGAAGTCTAGATGTAATTATTGTGAAAGTTCATACTCAGGTGAGCTAGTTGAAGGTGTTAGAGTTATCAGGTGATACTACTATTCTGGAATTTTTTTTAAAAAGTCAGATGTTAACCCTTTATTTTATGGCTTTTCAACTTTTGCTTAAGATTTAGTGTAATGTATGATGTGTGTGTAATCCTTCATTTCCAGAAATAGAAAGGCCAGTTTTACTGTTCATGTGCACATTTTTACAAGATTTTGCTTGGTCCCTAATAATGGAACTGCCCCTCTATGAAGTTTGGATTTATTTTGCTTCATGAACAAAGAGATCTACCTATTATTAAGCAACCAAAAATATAATTACTCTGTTACTATACATGTAATAGACAAACTCTATTTAAATCACATTTTTGTCATAAGAAAATGTCGATAAAGATTCCAAGACAAGTGGTATCGTGAAATATGTAAACTTACTTGCTCTTTATGTAGAACATATCATAAAGCCATTATTCTTCTGTAAATATGTAAATTGAAAAAATAAAGCAAATTTTAAAAATGTTAATGTGGAATTCCAGATTCCTGTCAAAATGCTCCAGAAAGAAAATGTCTCTTGACAAAAAGGATGAGAGGATACCCCAGCAGCATGTGTGTTTTTTCTTACAGTTATTATAAGAATATTGAACTTTAGGTAGATTCATCCAAAGAATTTTTCACCTAAGTGTCACATTCTATTCAGGGTGTTAGCAACTTTGTGGTACCACAAAGAAACAGAATTAACAAGCATACTTTTAGCAGACAAGTTAGTAGTAAAACTTTTAAAAACTTTTTCAAAAAATTGCATTACAATTGCATCCTATTTTTTAAGCCTAGTTTACCTATATGCTGACATTGTAAACCGCTTAGAGAGGGTTGCAAGCCCTGATGGGCGGTATATAAATACAGTGCTATTGCTAT
>JANHJO010003289.1:398401-414995 GCA_032468235.1 Pseudoxyrhopus heterurus
AGCTGAAAAGAGGAATTTATGGGAAGAAAAATCCCTAATCCAAACAATACAATATCTTCCCCTCACTCAGCATTATTTCAAAATGCATCAGTGCTTTTAATATTTACAGCAACCTCCCAAACCTGATGTTCTACAGATATTTTGGGATCAATCCCAAGAATTCCAGAAAGCATAGCCTTTGGAATTGTCAATGGGAATTGTAGGAGCGATGGACCTAATACATCTGGAAGATACAAGATGTAAGAAGGCCAATATACAGCAATAGTAGAAAAGAAAATCCATTACCCACCCACAAAGCATTCATTGTTCCTTCACAAATACCATCACTTAAATACCAATCAGATATTTGTTATTTAAAACAGTGAAGAGAAATGCTACATGCTGAAGCAGCCAGCCGAAAAACAAGACAATAATCAAATACCCAGTATACTGAAAACAGAAAGGAAAGATCAGAAAGACTGAAGGAAGCACATTTATAAATACACAAGATATAATGCAGACTTAAACAGGACTTTACAGATACCAAATGAAACAAATCCCTTTGCTGCCAAGAGTTTAAGTTAGAGCACTAAACTGCATGTGACCAACAACCGCTTAAAATTTGGTCCACACCCAACTTCAAGTCGAAATTTGTTAAAACTAATTCTAAAGGTTTACCAGCCTGTTAAATATCAGTTGTTTGATTTTTTTTCAGAACAATAATTTGCATTTTACACCCTCTTCATCCCTTTTGAACTCGCTTCTATTTCAAGTAAAAGATGAATTTTGTAAAGGCAGACTTCTCCAAGCTACAACAAAATTTAAATGAGGACCAATGTCTACTTTTTTCAGGATCACAATACCCCCTTTAAAAATGTTTTGGTCAATTACCAGGCCACTTTTTGTTATGCAGCACGCGTGTCAAACTCACGACTATTTTTCATAACAGACCAACTTCAGTATTCCTCAGATTTGCTGAGCAACTGAAGGGCTGAACAGAAGCCTATGAACATACAAAAGCAGACCTCTTGGCATCTACCAGAATAAGTAATGGAAGATAAACGAATGAAACAAAGCGGTATGTGCCATTATGAATCTCAGATTTGATGTCAAAATCTGAATGATCAACTGAGATTGCAAAAAACAATCATGGTTTTGCAGTTTTGTATAAGAATAAAACATAAAATTGTTACAGACAGGACCAAGGAGAAGAAAAAGCTCTTCTCAAGAGGAAATAATAGATTTTGAATTGTTAGATTTACATAGTGCATTATATATAAAATTTGAAAAGAGTGTTTATATTTTCGTATCGAAAGCAGTCTGAACTTTGACAGGATATACAGAGTTTTGATTTGGTAAGATGTATGATATGGTCCTTACATACTGTCTGATGTTCACAGTTCAATACTACATCTTATCCTTTGATCACAGAAAATCAATGGGTCCAGGCAAAGGACTAGTTTGCATAACTGGAGACATTCACAACCTGCACGACCAGTTTCTAGGGGAGCAAGTTAATGAACTTTAACTGTCAAAAGCACAATTCAGCTACAAAACACTATACTAGCCATAAAATCAGATACCCCCTCCTCCCCCAATGGCCATTCCCTGAGATGAGATTAATTTTGTCCCAGATAGATATATGATGGACAGTATTTCAAGGACAACTTTCAGCATCTTGTCAAGATTTTATGAGAGCTTATGCTTTAACAGTAGAAAGTTATGCTGCTAGAAAGTAATAACAATTCTAATAAAAAGCGGCGTCTCTGAGAGACCAAAAAAAATCACACTGGGAAAACAAAACATATCAGCTCTGGCTATTTCAAACATTAGTATTTCTGTGTGGTTCAAACCCCATAGTTTCCAAACGGTATAGCTGTCCTATAATAAGTCAGTTATTGTTATTGCTATCAAGCTGGGCCATTGTCCTGCCAAGAATGTTAAAGGACTCTTGAGTCAGACTGTCAATCACCGGTCTGAGAAGGGTGAATGGACATTCCATTAGTACCTCAGTTGATTGAATCCATTGCATTTAAACGCTAAAACAAATGACTCACTGCGAGTGTATTATTTGTTCTGATAAAGAACAAGGTTGTAGCAAATTTTCCCATTCAGAAGTTGATTTGATAGAAAGGAGAGGGAACAATTGCAGAGACACAAGATGTTTGTCCAGATGTTTTGTTATTTAGTTGGTTGTTAGGATACTCTAATCATCTGTGTCATAGCTTCTTCGTTTGCCTGGCCAGAATCCTGTATATATATATATAAAAAAAAGGTTTTATAACCTCTATTATCTATTTCATAGTATCTAAACACAAACACATGTTATTTAAAGTTAGACATTATGTTGCTATAGTACAAATCAGAAATGACAGAAACTTACTTCAAGGAGACTACCTGGAGAAGGATTTATTATACAGTTTCTACTTGGAATGTGGTACTCATATTAAACAATATTATACAGAGGTGACACCATACTCAACGTATTTGTTTACCCAGCTGCAATGTCTGCAGCCTTGTCATTCTAATTAAGTATTGTAGAAGGGCAGGCTTGTAGTTTAGATTCCTGCACACAAGGCAGCAGCCTTCAGTGGACAATTCTAAATTGCTTCTGAATTATGCAATATGGAAAAGAAGGCAATATCAGTGTTTTGCAGAAAATGTGCTAGGAAGCTAGGGTATCATACAGAAGAATGGCTTATTATGAGGGTACATGTTTAAATGAAGCGTTTTATTTCTCAAAAAAGAAGGTATTACTTGTTTGTTATTCTGAAAATATCATGAAAACAGTTTTTCAAGCAAAATAGGAAATGTAATATTTAATTTGCTTCAGTATGAAATCCAAAGTAACTAGAGCTGAATCTTCTGTACCTATAATCTCTGAGAGAACAGAACAGAGGTACCATAATTTTTCTAGATCATACGATATAGTTTGAACAGCTATTTCAGAGAGTGATTGCTGACCTCTTCCGACACTCCTAAGTCTACTTTAATTAAACCCAATTAGCAGGGGGCAAAATGTCCTGTGGATGGAACTGTCACTTTCACATTTGCCACTCTGGAAGTTGAGGGCTAAGGAGAGGGGAAGAACTGAAGGCCCCGAAAAGATCAAGGGGAGAACAGGCTGCCATGTAAGCTATTCAAAGGAGAAGGAGAGACGGGGTGAGATGCACTGCCCAACTCACCTTATTAAGATCTCTCTAGATTTGTTACGGGATTGACCAGATTGTAAACTAACAAAAATGATTCAGCCAAACCCATGACCATAAAGTATTGGCTTCAGATGTGAAGCCTTAAGACCATCCAACCTCTCAAAGTTCCGAAACAAATAGTATTTATGATTCCTACTGTAAATTTTAAAATATGTAAATAAAAATAAACAAATAAGCAGAATTACGCCGTGAATAACAGAATTTTTAAGCTGTTCTATAAAGCAAAGCAGATCATCCCCACAAGTCATATTTGTCAAAACCAGTTGCTAAATAAATACCAATGGTTCTGTTTTTGAAACTACCTATACTATAATGTACTAACAATATAAACTTTATTTTTATTTAACAATTTAAACATATATAAGAAAATTAAAGTGTGTCTCCCACACGCTCACCTGGAGACAACTGTTTTCTGAGATATATTACTTAAGTGTTTCCATAGTTTTTTAATAACTGAGCTAGATGAAAATGTCAAAGTGAACTAATTTTGCATGCTTTATAAAGTCAGAAAAAAGTAACAACAATTCAGAATTTATTTCTGGTTAATGCGAAAGTTGTAAGTTGGAAGCACCTACCCATGAAGATCAACTTCAGTAAGTAAATAAATTTCATTTACCTGCATAAGGGGACTATCTTTTTCTTTTGGAGAAAAGAAGCGTCCCCCTTCTCCTCGTTTCCTTGCCATCGCATGCCGATGTCGGGATTCATGAAGATATTTCTGTATATACAATTACAAAATTGTAGAGATGAAAGCACATCTTATGTAATGCTAGAACACACATCCATCCATCCATTTTCATTAAGTAAAGACCAGGAACAGAAAAGGCTGAAATAATGCTAAGGCTAAAAAGGAAGGGGAAAATCCTCAGTATCATCTAGCCTGAAAGAAGAAAATTTCCCAAAATCTAGTGTTGAAGCCTCACAGACCTAAAGAACATGAATTGTAATTAACTTATTCCAGTCATTTTAACTAGAATTTTTTTACAGCTAAGAGGTAAATTTTTTTACATGCCAAGAGGTAAAAACAAAAGCCCATTTGGTCTTTGCAATATACTGTCCAACATTGTCTTTTCTGTAAGGGAAACATCAGATGCTTCATAAAGGAAAACACTATGTTTAGCAATCAAATGTACTTTTGATCAAATGATCAAACATGAAATGAGCTCTCCAAACCAGTAGGAAATTTTTTTGAAACCCACAACTGACCACTGTCCTAAACAAATATGTATCACTGTCCTAAACAAGGCATTAGTATTAACGTGTTGAACTCCTTGTGAAAGTACATTGTATTCCACATGTACAATTATACGCATCCTCTCATCCTTCTATGATCTGCTAACAACTTTTTCTGTAATTTTCATCTAAAATTTATTTTAACTCATTAAAGTGTATGCAACTTCTACGACTAAAAAAACATAGGCAATCTACTTCTAGTGACTTGCCAAGAAAGACTTTGAAAACCAATAATCTATTTCTATACATTAAACAAAAAGGCATCAGTATATACTGTAAATATGGTATCCCTTTGAATCCAATATGGTTCATTATAATGACTGGGAAAAGACTTCTACAGATGGATGTTACTGAACAATTGTAATGATATATAGCTATTCTGCGTCTCATGAATTTTAATAGCAACTAATAATCTCACCCGTCTCTCTTTAGGTATTTTTCCTTCTGCTTCTAACTTGGCTCTTGCTTGCCTTCTCTTCAAAATCCGGTGATACTGTTTTGCATTTACATACAGAGGTTCCTCCTCCAACATCTCAGCCCCAGGCAAAGGTATCCTTTGGATAGCTGGCACTGATCCAGCACCTGGCACCATCTACAGCGAAGCAGGAAAATGCACTGATTAAACTCTTTCTCACCAAGAGGCACAGAAAGACAAAGTAGGAGTGGGAAATGAACACAACCAACTCCTAGAATTCAACCCACTTCCTGAAAAAAAAAATTCTCAAAATTATGCAGCAAATCTCATAGAAATTAATATGACAGTGCCTATAGTTTGAATATTTCTATTACATCAACTATATTCCAAATATGCACAATCAAAGCAAATTTCTTTAAAAATAAAAAAGTGAATGGATATCAAGTTAAAAAGGAATGATCTAGTTCCATGATGGCGAACCTATGCCACACATGCCAGAAGTGGCACGCAGAGCCATCTCTCTGGGCACGCCAGCCGTTGCCCATTGCTCTTCTGGGTTCCGGCACGCGCATGAGTGCTGGCCAGATGGTCTTCGCGCACGCAGGAGTGCCGGAAACTGGAAGAGTAGCTTCCCTGGCATGCGCATATGTGCGCCAGCCAACTGGTCTTCGCGTGTGTATGTGCGTTAGAAACCAGAAGACCAGGTGGCTGGCGCGCATGCATGCGCTGGGAAACTGAGCTTCCGGTTTCCGGCGCTCCCGTGCCACGAAGCTGCTCTTCTGGTTTCCGGCACATGTGCACACTCTCATTTTGGCACTCAGTGCTGAAAAGGTTCACCACCACTGATCTAGTTTATAAACCAAGCTGGCAACTTTTTTGGTCCTGTGGCTCATGTTTGAGAAGGGGCTTTGCAATCATTCAAAAGTACTCATTCACATATATCACACTTACTAATAAAACATCCCATCATTGAAGTGGAGGGAAATTTCATTATTTAATATACTCATGGATAATTTGAGAATTTTGGGTGCAAAATGGACCTAAAATTGAGTTTGGCTTATCCATTGATGGATTTAGCCACAAATACATGCCATGCTACTTTTCTAAAGTACTACATTTCTCATATATACTCACATATTAGTTCATCCACCGATAAGCCAACCTTCAAATTTCTAACTAAAATACAATGAAAAATGTGGGTTGGTGTCATCTGTGGATTGCATATTTTTAATAATATTTTGGTTAAAAATTTGAAGTCCAGCTTATCAGTGGATGAGCTAATATGGTACTTTCCTGTCCAGTGATGGTATTATACATTTTGTTTCTTTCTCCTGCTGGCAAAGTTCAGGAAAATTAGTGATTGTAAGTAACTTTGCTGGGACAAAAGCCATGAGAAAAAATAGGCAATGTTCATGGAGGGTCCAAAGTTTGCCCATTTGTGGTATACAATAATATACAATAATAGAAGGGAGTATAGAATGCAATACACACCATGACCATTCCACCAGAGTTAACCACATTTCCAGCAACAGGAAGAGTCACTGTTACTGTCCCTTGTCCACTGCTAGTTGTATTGGTGTTGGCTCCAGTCTGAACAATCTGTGCTCCAGCCAAACTGGCTGCTGGGATGGTGATCATGCCTGTAACAGGGACTGTAACTTTAAACAGAACAGAACACATAAAAAATAACAAACAAATTTAGTCCCATTTCAAATGTTATTCCCTCATTCCAAGTCATGTTTATGGATGTTTTTTAAATATGATTTTTTTTACTGAGATCTAAAATGACCTATCCACATGCGAGTTAAGCATGTATTTCTAAACAAAGCTAAATCAGTGTGAAATTCAAGATTTCTGCTAAATACCTTAATATTAAGGCAAATGTTAAAATATAAGCGATAACTTACTTTTCACTTGTTGCTAATTAAACTGTATCATTCCCACCAAGGTATAATACTAAGGTTTATATAGGCTTAAATAAACTCATGGAACAAAATGCCACAGATAGGAAGTGCTAAAGGGCTTTCCAGTTCTATGGGAATACATTTCTGAATATTAGCTATTGGGAACACTAGCTTACGCATAAATTAGCAGAAAATTCATACTACATGTTAGCTTCTAGTATAATTAAGACTGCATAGTATTTTAGATTAGGCTCTTTGAGGTGAAATGCAAATGCAGCGTGTGGAAGTCTGTTAAAACAGAAACATCTTCCAGAATTGAATCTGAACAATTTCAATCCAAAAATCATAAAAGAAGTCTTGAGTTCTAATTCAATGAAACAAAGCAGATGTAGCAGACTTCTCATAGTTTATACAAAGAATGCAGTTTGCAAAATATTGCAGTGGAACATTTTGCACACCTCCTTTATCAGAAAAAATTGGCAGCTACTTTCCCACTTCATCAACAAGCTGTTAGTGAGAGGGTCAAGGAATCCTATATTAAAATCACAGCTAAACAGACACTAAAGTAAATGTACCCACTTTTCCAGATTAATATCAAGCTCCAAAGTAGCCAGTTACAACCAAGTCATCTAGATTCATAGTTTATTAACCAAACTTATAGAAAGAGGGGGGGAGGTAAAAGGGGTTTGGGTTACAGAAATCTTGGCAAATGGATACATTACTTTAGCACTGCAGAAAGTTCCTCCTCAGAAATTAAAGTTGCTCCACTGCTTATCACTTTCTAGAAGCTAATTAAAAACTTTCGATGCTCATTACAAGATACTATTTCTTCAGCTGGGGCATAAAGGCTCCAGTTATATTTTAGGAATAATGTTAATAAACTGATTTATGTGCTGCTGTGGAGGTTTTAATTTAATTTTACTTGGTTTATTGTGGATAGCTCATTGTGTACTTCTATTGTGTTGCCAGGAATCTCAACGAAACATGTTGGTACACAGGACCACTCAGTAAAAATAAAATAAACCATGCCACATGACATTTGGAAATTATGGGAAAGATACATGGTGAGCAGCACCTCCTAATGGTCAATGAGGAGTCTTCAAAAGCTTCTTTATAACACCTTATAACATATGGATGGATCTTGTATTTTAATTAATTGCCGCAAATGTATTTTAAAACATTTGATGCATTTTAAATATTTTACTTTAGGGATAAACTGCATATATAATAGTGCCCAAGGTTCCTACTGTATATTTATGCTAAGTATAACTTAATCTCCAACCTCTATAACAAATAATTTTTAACAATAGGTACTCCTAAATTGTATTTTAAAAAATAGAAACAAAAATCAACCATTTTTATCCCTATTGTCCATGAAAATGCATCTGTAAATCGCCCAGAATCACTTGGATAGTGAGATGGATGGTGTTCAAACTTGATAAACAAAAAATATTTTAATACATATTGTATGTTTAGAAAGTGAAATGTAATTTCCAAGTTACATACACATGGATTCCTTGAACCTTGTGTTCTTGCTGGAATTCTAGAATGATCAGTTGACATTTCAAACAAGAAATGTACTTTTCAAGAAACCAACAGTTTCATGCCTGAAATTCAAGCACTGTCACTATAGCAAATAGTACAACACTATCAGTAATAGCCATGTCAGTCCATCACTCTAGAACCGTGATGGCGAACCTATGCCACACATGCCGGAAGTGGCATGCAGAGCCATCTCTCCAAGCACACCAGCCGTCGCCCATTGCTCTTCCAGATTCCGGCGCGCGCATGTACGCCGGCCAGTTGGTCTTCATGCATCGAAGTGCTGGAAACCGGAAGAGCAGCTCCTGCTGTGTGCATACACACCGGCTGCCTGGTCTTCCGGTTTCTAACACACATGCATGCACAAAGACCAGCTGGCTGGCACGCATGCGTGTTAGAAGCCGGAAGACCAGGTGGCCGGTGCGCGCTGCTCTTCCGGTTTCCGGCGCACATTTTGGCACTTGATGCCTTTTCGGCATGCGCACACTCCTGTTTCGGCACGCAGTGCTGAAGAGATTAACCACCACTGCTCTAGAAAGTTCATAACTGCTGATACTATAATACTAATATCCTACAATTCTGACAAAATGGGATTAAAAATAATCACATGCCTGCATACCTACGTTAGATTGGCAGGCTTCTGAGAATGTTTATATACATATATCTAAGAAAGTATGCCTGGTAAAACATGGAAGTAAAGGAAAGAGAACAGTATAGCTCTGAGGTGATCAGGAAATAATATGTAAATCGGATGTCAGTATGAAAACACTGGTGCTCTGGGGACAGGAGCACTCTCTAATACTCTAGCAGGAGACTGGAAAGCTACCAGAAGAGCAGACACAGCTCTTATTAAAGGGGACACTGTAGAGAGGCTGACAAGGATTATATGGAACTGATTAGCTACCCACTCATGTTCCAGAAATTTTAAAAAATGCACGTAATTCTGAAACAGTTAACATTTCTTAGAAAATGGTTGTAGCATATAGAATTCCCACCTTGTTGAAGAATTGTTCCATCAGCATTAACTGGTTGATAGACAATTGTCTGACCTTCTGCTGTCTGCGCTACTTGTTGTCCTTGGACTGCAATCTGTGGCTGGGTCTACAAAAGCATCAGACAAAATTAAAACAGTGAGTAATATAAAACTATTATACCTTGAAACTTCCCATAGTTTTACATAAAACACTATGCCAAAAATAAATTTTCCTGCATATTCCATTGATCTTCCTCCCTTTAGTTGAACCCCTCTCCAACGTCTTCCCCCTTTTAATATGCTACCTGTGTTTGGCCAGCTGTTACTGCTGTCTGTGGCTGCTGGATGATGATTTGCTGTGTCTGGCCCTGCTGGCCCTGAACTTGTACCGCTTGTCCACCTTGAATCTGAATCTGACTAGGCTGGACCAACTGAATCTGTGGACATATAAAATAGAGTAAGATGCTGTTAACTATTATTCCTAATCATGGCTTTAATTGATTATTCCGAAGTGATTTGTTAACAAAACAAAAGCTAGGGGGAAACTACTCATATTAAATAACAAAAGCAAGGATAAAACAATGCTGAAGAGTGAGTTTGCTGCAGCAAGCGTATTAAAAAATAAGGATGGGGGGAAAATCCTTTGCAACTCCTAGGAAACATTCTTCACAATTCAAAAGAATATGACCTTAAGCAAGAAGTGTTTAAACATATAGTATTAGTTCTTCTTCATCAAGTAGAGTATTCTTGCACAATGTTCAATATGACCCCAATTAATAACATTACACTGATTTCCCACTAATGGGTATTACAAAATGAGGTTGGAATTTCATCATTTCAAGCAGCGCATTATATTTATTTTTTATTTTCCTTCAAAGAGGAAGGCTAGGCAACTAACACAAGTGACACAACCAAGTATTCCAGCAACATCTGGAGAATCACAGATCTGTCATCACTACTAATTATTTTGGGAAGCACTAATTGGATTAAGTTGAGAGGCCCTATAGGTAGTCCTTTACTTACAACTGTAATGGAGCCTGGAATGTCCATCATAAGTCATTACAGTCATAAGTTGAAGCACCCACTGACCAACCAAACTCTATGACCTTTTTTTGGTGGCCATTAAACAAATATGGCAGTTGTAAGCATGACCGAGGAATACTGCAACTGGCTGTAAGTGTGGTGGGTTCCCAAAGGCCTGAAGTGCAATCATGAGTATGCTGTCATCAGAACTCTGGAACTGGATCATCAGTACTCTTGAGGGGATTGTCAAAACTTTGAAGTATAGGTAAAAAAACTGGTTGTTAAGCAAGGCCTATCTACATTACAATAAAAATGGTAAATGTTTCTTCCTCTGAAATGGATTTTCTTCTTGTCTGACACACAAACATTATTTTATTTCACAGAGTAAAAATGTAAGAAATTTCTTCACACAAATAGTTTTTTAAAAAAGTTACTAATTTACTGAAATAATTTACATTTATTAGCAAAAAGAATATAGACAAGTTCCTGTACATTCAGGCATATTGCATCTTTAAATTCCAGTTGATGGAGGCAAGCAACAAGTCATGATTACTTCAGTTTGAGCTTCCTTGTATTTTCCTAGATGGAGGAATAATTTTTGATATTTTCCTAGACAGAGCTGGTTTATCTAGAAATGTATGGATTCATTTGAACCCATTCAAACTGATTGTTTTAAAAAATCAATTTGATTGAAAACCGATTTAATAGAATCACTGAATTGCTTAACACTAATTTGTACATCATTTGGGCATGCTCACCTGCTGAAGTCCTTGTGATCCTGAAACCGGAACTTGCATAATAGTTTGACCCTGGCTTCCAGGTACAGCCTGTACCATAATTGGTTGACCAGTTGATGTGATTAGCTGGCCTCCACTCACTTGTACCATCAGTGGCTGACCCTGGACCTGAAGAATGGAAAAAGAAAAGAACCACAATGAAACAGAAGCTCAGATAAGCAATTAGTTTCAGGGCACCAAAATTTTTCTATGTAGAAGTTCTGCAGAAAATCATCATCTTAATAATATACCATCACAAACAATATCTGCCTATTTCAGGTCCCTGAAAAGGCCTGGATGGGTGAATAAAAATGTCAAATCAAGTCTAAATATCTGGTGACTGTGCGACCAAACATAATAATATAAAAATATGAAGGAATAATATGAAATACAAATATATAAAAATATGAAGGAATGAAAGAACAAAATGTAAAATGGGACTGGAATTAAAGATAAAGAAATTTGCACAGATTTGAGCAATTTGAAGAATTTGAGGTAAGGAAACTTGAAAAATAAGAAAATCAAAGCAAATCTGTTTGTAAAGCACGATCAGGCACAATCTGCAGAGGCTACAGAGCAACTGAAACAAAGAATCGTGCCACTACAGAGACGATCAAGCGACATGACATTGGAATAATTCAGTTCCAACGTAACTTTCAGTTTAGAGCAAATCAGCATTAATTCTACAAAACTCTTGAAAGTAGGAAAGGACTGACCACAAATAATGAAAAACCTGAAAAAGCGACCCTAATATTTGGGACAAGCTGGTGGGACAACAATAGGAGTCACAATAGGAATGTACATGGGTCAAGCAAGTTGAGCTCCATGGATTCTGACTAAAATCATTGACAAACCCACACTTGAGGTTAGAAAACCAAGTTTTTGGAAGCATCAGAAAATGAAAAATGGTTAACAACTGGAAGGCCATTTCTAATTGAGAAGGAGAAAGAAGAGGAAGAAAAGGGAAATGACCCTGAAAATTGCAGGATGCAGAGCCACAACCTGTTTCCCAACAACATATAGCTAGTCCTGAACATATAACAATTTTGATCATTTGAAGTTACAGTGGCACTGAAAAAAAGTGACTTATGACTATCGCAGTGCAGGGTCATGTGATTGCCATTCATGATCTACCCAGCAGGCTTCCGATAAGCAAAGTCAATGGAGGAAGTCAGGTTTGTTTAATGACACTGTGACTCAGTTAACAACTGCAATAATTCACTTAACAACCAAGGCTAAAAGGATCACAAATTTGAACACAACTCACTTCACAACTGTTTTGAGTGCACAGGATGCAAACACCTGTTTGCAACATCTCCAAGCAGCCACATGTTTTTCTAAGACTGAATCCAAAGAACTGCATACTATATCATCTCCTATTAATAGGAGGCACCAAGAAGTAGCAATATCTTTCGAAGATAGGCTCCTAAATTTAATGAAACTCAAATATTTTTATGAATAGATAGTGCTTGACCTACAACCATTTGTTTAGTGACTGTTCGAAGTTATAATGGCACTGAAAAGACTGACTTATGACTGTTTTTCACACTTACAACCTACTAGCATCCCCATGGTCACATGTTCAAAATTTGGATGCTTGGCAACTGGCATGTATTTATGACAGTTGCAGTGACCCAGGGTCCTGTGGTCACCTTTTAAGACCTTCTGACAAGCAAAGCCAATGGGGAAGCCAGATTCAGTTAACAACCATGTTATTAGCTTAACAACTGCAGTGATTAACTTAACAACTGAGGCAGAAAAGGTTGTAAAATGGGGTAAAACTCACTTAACATCTGTCTTGCTTAACAACAGAAATTTTGGGCTCAACTGTGGTCATTAGTCAAGGTCTACCTGTATGTGCACTTGTAACTAACTCAGACATATTTGGGACCTAGAATGGAAGTCCAAGAACAATGTAAAATATGGATGTCTTCTGTAGGCTTTCTATGAGACTTAGGCCAGGCTAAATAAAAACTCTTACCAGTGTTTTGAAAGTGATTTTAATTTTCATAATTACCAAATTATGGATTTGAAATTGAACACATATGAATAATTCTAGGCTGGAAAAGGCTATAAAAAGGAACATAGTGTAAAATTCAGGATAGGTCAATACAATGCAAATAAACTTTATCAACTTTATTTTATTATTTCTTAGGTATAATAAAATACTGAATATTTAGAAAAGTGTAGTAAAACAAAACAAAAAACAAAAAAAATTCTAAACAAGAAAAAAGATACATTTGATGACATCAAAAGATGGATGTTAATGCACTTTATAACACTAATTCTTAAAAGGGCGGAGGAAATGGAAAGTAATAGTAGTCTTGTCTTATTTAACAACTGATAATTGTCTTAAGATGACATTTACCATTTCACAAGAACACAAATCAGGATTTGAAATCTTTCTTCTCCAGTATTTTAATATTTATTTTAATATTTTAAGCTAACAAATATTATTTATTTTTGTCCTAAATATAATCCATTAACTAAATCTCAAATAAAAATTCTTTTTTGCAAATCTCACTGGTAAAAGGGAAAACAACCCATCAAAAATATAATTTTAAGTGTTCTTTATTAAAAAGAAGACTTTTGAAGAATGGCGAGCCCCCAGTTCCGTCCCCCCACCCAAGCGTATCATCCCTACTTTTTAAATCTGTAGTAATAGAAGTTTCAGATAAGTCAGTTTGCGGCATGCATTTTTAACTGGAAAATCCATTCCAACATTTTTGTTAATTTGACTGTTATCTGCTACGGTTAGAATGAGCTATCACCCATACATATGCATCTAGTTCATACACTGAACTATATAGCTCCTTTGATTCACAGCCAGCATGAGAATTGGTTGACAAGCTTATTCCATCCCATTTGGGGACATGAGATGTTACTCATGATAAAACTGCCACTATTTTTCTGTTTCCATTTCAAGCCCCAGTGCAAACACAGCATTGAACATGCAGTGATAGTTTGATTCATGCAGTGCTCACACAAAAACAACAGATAGATCACCACTACCTGGAGGGTCTGAACTTGCTGGCCTGAGGCAGATGCCACCTGAGCCTCAGTCTGCAACTGGACAGCAGTCACACCACCCTGCTGCTGGGAACAGGAACAGGAAGAGCTTGAAACTTGGCAGGAGGAAATGCTCAAGACAAGATTAAAAAAACTGCCAGTAGACACAACAGGCCCTACAAGGAGGAATGAGCGAGTCCATTTCTAATGTGGTAACTATGTTTAATCTGCATATTCTCTGGTCAAAAAGAAGCAAAGTACACCCTTTCTCAGTGCAAAGTTTGGAAGCTCTAAATAAGGACAGAAAAGAAATAGATGAATGGCTTGTGGCTTCTGAAGGGAAGAAATCTGAACACACTGATATTATATTGTGCCTAAATCAGTGTAGGCCTTGCACTGTGATCTCTCTCAGAAAAAAGCATTGAAATTTAAGAAACATAGACAAGATAAAAAAACACCAGTATGATAAGCATAACCTAATTTACATTAAACCAAGAGATCTCTAACTTTATACATAGTACTGTAGTTAAGTATTATGCAGACATTACCCACAAACAAATCATTACATTAATGTTAAAGCTGGCCAAGAAATAGACATACCATTGTTTTCATAATTATGCTTTAATGTATAGAGATTAAATGTTCCCTTATAGGGCTATGCAAACCATATGAAAGTACAATTCATTTTGGCAAAAATTTTGGCAGAAGTACCCTGTGTGCACATATACAGGCAAAAACACTGGGGAGGGGACATGATTGCTTTTACACTCAAAGAAGTGATGCTTCTTTTGCAGCAAAAAGGGTATCCCAATATTTTGCACAGCTCTAACAATGAGTATGGAAGTATCTATTCTTCTGGGCACTTAAAACTGTTAAGAACCAACATACTGAAATCTGAATTACAAATAACTATCATACCTGTTGCTGTATTTGTCCAGCCTGCACAACTATCTGTTCAGTTGAGCTACTGCTGTTTGTGGTGTACTGCTCCATAGTTTTCTGTATCAATTCTTTATCCAATCTTCAATCAGAAACCTAAAAGAACATAGAACATTATTGTCAGTATTGAGTGTAAATTATCTGGTGACCCTAAAATAATGAAGAGGGCTGAACTGCAACGTAGTAAAATGGTAGAAATTTGGAAACAAAGAATTTCTAGCTAAAGCAGAATTTCAAAAGGGAAACTTACTGGTGGCATTAGGAGCAGATGACTGGGTTAAAATTCTGGGTCTCTAGAAGTTATGAGAAGGATTCTCTTCTCCCACTTACCAAGCAATTTTTTTACTATAGGTATTACTGCATTTATTACTCAATTTATACCTTGCTTATCCTCTTGGGAATTCAAGAATGCAGTTTTTATTCATTTTACCCCCCTATCAACAATAGGCAATGTAATAGGCACACTGTTCAGTGGGAAATTTGGTTTACATCCTCTTGGTTAGGAATTTATAACTGTCAACAACAAACACCCGATAGTTCAATTTCCTACTCATCAGTTCTAAGTATATTGGTCTTCCTTTCAAACCATCATAGGTGAAGGTATGGTGGCTATAAATTAGGTAATTATCTGCAGGGAATTAGGATTGGAGAAGACTGAAGTAGTGGAAGTACCTCCAACACATCCAAGCATGATGTAGGTTGAAACCAGAAGGAGTAGGACTACAATGGTTCAGGTAAACAACATTCAAATATTCACATCTTCTGATTAATTTTGCAGGACACTGCCAGTGTTAATTTAGTCAAGAAACTGAAATTGTTTTTCATCAAATGTATTTGTACAAGACACAGAGTTTCAGCAAATCCTATGGATAAGCTGAAATCAGAATGGGTCTGGCTTCCTCCTAAATTCAGTTGTGAGGTCAAGGAGGAGACAAGCAGGTTATACGATTGTGAGATTTTGTATTAATGAGTAGAACAACTTGTCTCCAGAAGTTGTGGGTGCTCCAACACTGGAGGTTTTAAAGAAAAGATTGGACAGCCATTTGTCTGAAATGGTGTAGGGATTCCGTTCGACCAGGGGATTGGACTAGAAGACCTCCAAGGTCTCTTCCAACTGTTATTCTATTACTACTAAATTCTACTCTTTGTTTTCAGCAGAAAAATGATACACATTTGTCAAATTACAGAGATAGCCAATTGAAAACTATTGTACTTTAACCTGACATTTGAAATATCACCTTCCTTTCTCTATTTTAACTGTATGTTAAGCTTACTTGCATATAAACAGTAGTTATTTTGATTAGGGTTTTTTTTAAGCCAGTAATACAACCTATCCTCTTTCTGCAAATTCTAGACTGGGCCACAAAGCATGGTCTCTGTAAGCTTTTATGTTCAATGGTGTAATATATAAACAAATACAGAATATAATGAAATCACAAAACGAAAACAAATCTATTATTCCCTGACACTGAATTTAAGAAATCCTATATAGTATTCCACCTCATGAGAAGCAAGGACTCACTGGAGAAGAGCCTAATGCTGGGAGCGATTGAGGGCAAAAGAAGAAAGGGATGACAGAGAATGAGGTG
>JANHJO010003289.1:415345-426579 GCA_032468235.1 Pseudoxyrhopus heterurus
CAGATTGTTGGGGGCAATAGGCTGACTCTGTAAACCGCTTAGAGAGGGCTGTAAAAGCATTGTGAAGCGGTATATAAGTCTATTGCAATTGCTAAATGCTATTAACTGGGGAAAACAGTGCTCTATAGGGCAATTTTTTTTTCAATCAAGAGCTTCAAATGGGCCAACTTAGAGAATGTGTCCAAAATTCAGGACTCGTGATTCCCATGGAATTAAACTATAAAGCACTGGTGAAGCGGTATATAAGTTTAAGTGCTATTGCTATTATAAGGAAGTCCTTGGTAAAAAGATGAGGAGCTTCTAACTGGCATAAAGCTCCTTCTTGGATGGGAATCTACAAAAGAGAAACCGTAGCATTTTATTTAGAACAGTAATGGGAAATCTAAGGCCTCCAAGTATTGCTAATGAAGTTGAAACCCCACTCCTGATCTAAGATGCTTCAGTCGGTATCGTGCCAAATAGAATCGGAAATATGGGTCTGTACTACGTAAGTGAGAGCTCCCTGAATACAAAAAGACAATGTGTCAAAAAGAAGAGTTTAATCTAAAGCCAGAGAAAAGTATATCACTACCCTAACTGCAAAGTGAAGAAATAGAGGTCATCCTCATTCAGTAACCACAATTGTTTAGGAACTGGTAATTTGGCTGTTAAGCAAAGCAGTCACTCAGTGAAACTGCACCTGGGCTTATGATCTTCCTTCAGCTTTCCTTTGCCTTAAGACTTGCGAAGATCATACAGACGAGGATTGATCGTAAAGTTATTTTTTCCTGTTATTTTTTCACTGTCATAGCTGCAAATATTTGCTAAACGAGACAGTCATTAAATGAGGACTACCTATAAGTCACCAACAAATCTTTTCAGGTAAGTTTCCATTAGCAAATAACACCTCTTACAAATGCTTTGTTTCTATCTAGCTGTATTGTTTGGCTTGCGCATTGTGTGCATACCGTATATAAATAGTTTCACGTTATGTAACTATCATCGGGTGTACTTGCCAATTTCATGCAGTGTAAGCAACAGTGAATAATTGACAATTACCCCTGCTACCAGGATTAAAGGAAAGGTCTTTAGGATCACAGAGTTCATTTCATAGAAAACCTTTCTCTCTTTTTCCAAAAACTAACAATTAAATCCTGTGTATTTACTCAGAGTAGTCTGGGTGTTCTCATGGTAGCAGATACCCTCGTAAATGTGCATGGCCTTGCAGCCTATACTTTGATGAATGCCTGCTGTTTGGGAAACCCATACATTTGTACACTTGGCCAGCAAAGAATACTCTGGAAAACTTTGTTGGACAAACCATGCTAAATCTAAGTTGTTACATCAGTAGGATCTGAAGTTTTACAAGGAGACTTGCACCTGATTTACTATCATGTGAAAACATGAATGTCTAGATTGGAACTGACTAATCAAAGGAACAAAATCTTAATATATGTTGCCTGTATGTAGTGGAATATGAACCATGCTAATTTGTTTCAAGCCTATGTTTAAGAGCAGATTCCCCCTGCCCACAATTAAAAGAGAGACATTATTTCTAAGTTGGCTTTTTGTTGTAGTTCTAGGATGGAGGACAGAGATATCTGCTCTGTTTTTTAAGCAGTCTGAACAATGCTGAGACAGTGCATTTGGTGTGTCATAAAGGACAGCATTGTGATCCATCAGGCAAATCCCCTCTTCCCAAACCTACAAGCATGATTTCCCCATTCGTTACAATATTTATGAAGGAATTGGAGCTGCAGTGGCAATGGTTAAAAGCACAGTACTGCAGATCAGCAGTTTGGCAGATCGAATCCCACCAGGCTCAAGGTCAACTCAGCCTTCCATCCTTCTGAGGCAGGTAAAATGAGAACCCAGATTGTTGGGGGCAATATGCTGACATTGTAAACCGCTTAGAGAGGGTTGCAAGCCCTGATAGGCGGTATATAAATACAGTGCTATTTTGCTATACAAGGTTATTCTAACATGAGAGGAGAAAACATGCCTTTATTCCACCGTTTATTGAAAAGCTCTTCTTTCGGGTTACCGGTCAACCTATCCAAAATACATTTGTAGTAGGTATGTGAGCAGTTTACAACGGGCATAAGCAGCAGTGGCTTTCATCCGAGGCAGATTATTTTACCGGTAGCATAATTGTAACACGATATGCAAGGAAACCCCCTTTGTTTTTTTTGTCATGGGAAGAAACAGCTATGAAGAGGCCTTCTCGGCTACAACATCGGTTTCGATCGAAGGCGAATTTTTTAGAGGCAAAAATTTGGCAGAGCGGCTGACGGAGAAGCGCAGCGCTCTGAGCCCCGCGGTGTTCGGTTACAGTCCGTGCCCTGAAAGGCGTGTGAGCGAAACTGACCTCCAGGGCCAGAGGCTGCCAAACGCAGGATGGCGAGCCCCTTACACAGGCCACTGGAAGCCGCCCCGTGAAGCCACCGGAGGAAACACCCCACGGGCTTTCTCTCGTTCCCTTCCTCCAGCGAAGGCCACACAAAGGCATCTCCGAAGGGCCTTCGGCGGTCCCGCGGGGACCGGGCCTAGTAAGACGGGACTAGCTAACCCTACTCGACCCAAACAGTGATATCCCCGTTCCCACGTCAGCCACCCATCCCATTTCGATTCAGGTTCCGGGCGCCAACGGGCCACAGCCACTCGCTGCCCCAGCGCTCGCCCAGCCCTAGCCCGCGCGCGGCCTTCTGACTGGCCACTCGGCCCCGCCAATCCCGGCTCTTGGGCCGGCGCTCGGGGGCTCCATATTGGCTGCTCGAACTCACCGTGCCTTGCTCCCCCGGTTCGGGTCCCGCTCTGATTGGCTCCGCCACCGGTCCCCGAAACCCAATCAGCGCCTCCACTCAGCCGCCGCGCAAAATGGCGCCCAACCCCCGAAGCCCAACAAAGAGAAGGCGAGGGTGCCCTCGCGCAGGCGCGGTAGAAAAGTTCCTCCCGCGGATGCTTGCGCTGGTTTAAAACTGCACGCATGCGTTGGCTTCTTTCGAACTGACGGGTGCGTTTGGACCGTTTCTGTTCTCTTTGAACCCCTCCATTCTCGAGATGGCTTTTCTACGCATGTGCGGGACAATTTTTTCCCCCATCTTTTTTTTTGAATGGCACTTTACGGATCCCCCTTCTTTCTATAACGCATGCTCTCGGTCGGTGCCATAGAGTCCTCTTCCTAGGGAGGCTCATGCGAAGGCTGACATTTTGTGTGATTTGTTTAAGGGGCTCCCAAAGACGGTTGCCATAACAGAACTTAGAACTTAGTGGGAGGAGAAATTGATTGCTGTCGTTGTATATGTAGGCTGGTGGCCGGTGTGGTTCTTTTTTTTTCTTTCTTTCGCCATTACTGGCTTAGAGAGTTCGTGGGCGGGGGCGGGCTAAGGAAAAAGACGTCATGCCTTGGAGGTGCCTCGAGGGGCAGCCGCCTGCTCTTCGGCAGCTTCGCCGGTTGTCTCAAAAACAGTGGTGGTGTGGCTCTGTGTAGGCCTTTCACACGAGAGGGTGAAGGATGTGTTAAAGTCTCAGAATTATTAATTTTTTGAGAGGGGGAGGGGAAGGTTATCGCTACGTAACTGGTGCCCTAATTCGTATTTGATAGTTTGGGTTTTTTATATATATAATTATATATATATATATATAGTTAAATATTTAGTTATTTCCCTTTGCTTTTTCTGCCATGAATATGAAAATTATTATTTTCTAGTCCTTGTAGCTGACAAAAAAAAAACCTGTGATCCACCCAGTTATGGCTAGTACCCGGATTTCTGGAAATGAAGAAAGGGTTTGTAGTGGAGTTGTTGTTTTTTTTAATTTGTTGCAATTCAGTTTTGAATTCTAAAGATAGTTTTATTTCTCAGCAGAAATGAGCTGGTCTCTTTAAAAAAAATCCATCTGGCTATGGAGGATTGGTTTTAGGCTTGTTTGTGCAGGAAAAAAATAATCCTAAATCATATTTGTAAAACTTTATTGGAATTAATTTTTCCATAAGTTTCACTTCATCTTAATATGCTAGCAATATAGTTCTGCCAAATAGGTTATAATACAATTCATTTTCAGTACTACTTTTTATATTTTAGCCATCCTCTAATAATACATTCTGCAATGTCTCAGTGCTGTTGGTAGTTCTGCCTTTTTCTCACCCAGCCACGTCTTAGACAGGCTGGCTACTCAGGTGTAAAAACATTGTGGTAAAAAAAAATACTTGCAACTGAAGAAGTACCCAGATATAATGGCTGACACTTAGTTTTCTCCCCCTTTAATGGATTCATAAGAAAATTGATCCCATATCATTTGGCAATTTCCCAAAGCAGTATGTCTGTGGAGATTCTCATGGTTGTCCCAAAGGTGCTTTTTTTTGCCTTTTGAAAAAAAACACCTTTGGGATGCCAAAGCAGTAGTTAGCTATAAAGTGTAATATAAATCAGTAGCTCTTCCTGTTCTCTATACCAGTAATGTTTATAAATGAGAAATAGCGTTATAGTAAGAATGTATTTGGAATTTCAAGAGTAATTTTGTGATTGATGCCCTCACAGAACGGCTAATATACTAAATTTTCCTTTTAACGAAGTGGCTACAATCTAGTAGAAACTTTGTGGGGCCAAGAGGAACAGTACCAAATAAATATGATGCTAAAAGACAGGAGAGGCTTGGAGCCTAATGGTGTCAGTGCATATGTCTGGATGTATGTTTGCTTCCATGCGTATTGCATTGTTTTGCAGGATATGGACTTAGGCATGTTGTGTAGAGGCTGTGTTTGCTATATTCTAAGTCATAAAACATGCTTGAAAATCATAGTGACATGAAATTCCAAATTATGTGAAATTTAATGTGATCTGATGGAACTTCACTTAAATATGTTCTGTGAACACTTTTGTATGATATATTATCATACATCATACAATATATAATAATATATAAAGGTGATCTTTTATATGATATATAAATTAAATTAGAATATTAATTAAATTAAAATAGATCATCTATGGACAAAAACTCCCAAATAATTCCTCCTTTGCAGGTTGCAAAGAGGAAATAATTATACAAGGTAAAGTCAAGGTGAAGCTTGCTTGCGTTTTTACCTTCTGCAGCATTATTGATTATATTATAAAGCAAATCATAATATAAACTAACCTAATTTAAATTGTGTATATTTACGTGAAAGTAATTGGAACTTGCATACAGTTTGTTGGATCTATTGAAATTTTGGTATGACTATTTTTTAGTATAGATACAGAAAATGAAGGTTTAAGAATTGTTAATTGTTAATCAAAGATAATATGCCTTTAATCCAGTACGACAGGTCTTTAAGACAGAAATTGTCCTAAAGTTCTGCAGTAAGAGACATGTACCTTTAGAAAGAATAGAAGAGTTTTCTACCATCCTAATGTTTACAGCATAAATTATATGTTGATTTTTGGCATGGAATACTTAAATTGATTTTACATTACAGCATAAGAGTTCCCAGAATAGATTGCAGCATGAGTCTATATAAGAAGTTTCCCAATATCTCAAAATCTATTTTTATATAACATGAAGCCTTAGATTTCAGTAGCATGAGATAAGATAATTACTCCCCTAAAGATTTATAATTATGATTTTCCTGATCTGTTTGCAGTGATGTATGTTTTCTTAATGGAAACACACCAGATTCTGCTATTTAGAAAAGTATACTAAAAAATTCAGTGGCACTCTATAAAGTACTGGTGGCGTAATTCTCCATTTTATAAATGATCCAGGTACCATTCAGAGTCCACAAATACCCTAACTCAGCAACTGTAGAACTTTGTTTCTAAAATAAGTTAACCAGTTGTCCTGTTTTTAACTATAGCTGCCAATAGTCAGTGTAATGATTCCACTGAAGGCTTTAAGAAAACGATTGCTTAATTCAATGGAAGTTCCTTTTGAAGAGAATTATAATCATGATTCAAAACAAAAATTTAAAATTTCAGCTTTCCTAATATAAATTTAAAAATAATAAAGGCGAAGAAATTAAAATAAAAGAAGTCAATAATCCAAAACGTTATAGAGCTGTCAACAGATGAACTGCCAGGTAAGAAGCTGACGTTAAAATAAAGCCAATTTAGTATCAAATCTCCACAAAGAGGAGGATCCTGAATCTAGGCATTAGTCTTTAGAAGAGTCTCTCCTGTTTCTTTGCACAATGTACAGCTGTGAAAGAGAAAGAGACTTTAATATTTATGTGGACATATACCAGGAGAAGCAATCCTTTGGATATTAGAGAAAACAACATTGAACTTATTGTAGGAAATCAAGAAAATGTCTGAGAAGTTGGCAGTGGCAAGCCAGTGTAGTACTGTTGCCAGAAAACTAAATGAAATCACCAGGAGTTAAGCTCAATTTATGCATGCTGATAGCATATGTTATTGAAGGCATAATACATATTTTCTTGGAAATAAATTCTATTTCATTATTTTATTTTGTGCATATTTCAAAAAAAGCCCTATTTTATATAGTGAGAAATTTAGTAAATACATATTAAAATCTCCTTTATGTATAGCAGTCAGCAGCTTAAACTGTGATATTATCTTTTATATATTGCCTTACATTTTCTAGTTCTGGAATTTTATCTCATATATTGAGTCTTCTCTTCATTTTTACCCAGATTAAATATGTGCAGGGAGATCTTTTTATGTGTCCAGAAACAGATTCCTTGGCTCACTGTATTAGTGAGGATTGTCACATGAGTGCTGGCATAGCTGCTATTTTTAAGAAGAAGTTTGGTGGTGTTCAGGAACTTTTGAACCAACGTAAGTAAAGGGCCAAGGCATAGCAGTTTATAGAACCACAGAGTCTAGGTACTATACAGTAAAAGTGAGTGTTATGCAAATAGATTTCTTCAGATGGCAAATACACTTTTTTCTGTCCTGCTCCACTGATACCTTTATAATATGCTCCAGATGGGGGTTTTTGAGTGGGGGAGTTTCTAGACTAGCTTTTGAGGGCATTTGGTGTTCAGGGACAATTGCCCCTTCTTATTTCATTGTTTCCATTAGAAACAATTTAAAACAAGTATAAACATAGTTAACAGTAACAAAAATAATACAATTATTAAATAATGTTCAGGATACACCAGTAAAGTTTGCCTCAGAAGAGGTTTAACTTGCTGTAGCTATCTGACTCTTTCAAATGGAGCTACTAATTTTCATCACCTTGTATGCCCCTGCTTTGTGAGACAAGCAGCCAGAAGTTCATTACTTTTGATTAAAAGTATCTAAACAAGGCCTGTGTTAGTAACAGCAGCAACAATAATAACAGATGAATAGAACTGTAGGTGATTGAAGAGCTTACTTTGTATGTTAGCTTTTTGTCTGGGACTTTGGAGACTATTGATGGGGCAGAAATTTTATGAGTACATTATCATTTTTAAATGTGCCCTATATGTAGACCACGGGTTTCAAATTCGCTGTGTCACGCTGCTGTCACGTGACATCAACGTTTTTCCCTTCGTGGAGCTGGGGTGGGTGTGGCCTGCGTGTGACGCATCCAGCCTGCGGACCACCAGTTTGACACCTGTGATATAGACACTTGTTACCAGTTTATTCAGTTGTACTTCCTAGTATAATGTGGAATTGTAACTTGGAGATGTTAGAAATATGACAGTGATCATATTACCTCATCATTTTAGAATAAATCTTATATAAGTACTTATCTACTGTAATTTTTACCTACACTTGATTAAGTGTAGTTCATCTGTAACTCATTGAATCCTATGCTGTAAATTTTTCACATATGGTCAATTTATATATTGTTTAGCTTCTTTCTAAAAATATATGAGAATAGGGGATGACCATGGTGGTTTCTTATATGTTTGTTACGATAGTATTGAAAAATAATAAACATTTTCAGTACTCTGGAGATTGGGAATTAACTGATTTTTCTAAAAAAAAAAAACATAGACAAGAAGACTGGAGATGTGGCTATTTTGAAGAGAGAAACTAGATACATATATTACTTGGTATGTCATTGGGCACATTATTGATATTTATTCTAGAGATAAATATATTAATGCATCAAGAATTACGATTGGCAAAAATTAAACACCCTCTCCATTGACAAATATTGCTGAAATTTTTAATAGTTTCTCTGAAGGAATCACTATACAAATGCAATGTTTGCTGCATGAGAGATGAGCCATGGTGGCACAGTAGTTAGAATGCAGTATTGCAGGCTAATTCTGCTGATTGCCAGCAGTTCGATTCTCACCAGCTCAAAGTTGACTCATGAGGCCTTCCATCCTTCTGAGGTCAATAAAATGAAGACCCAGATTGTTGTGGGCAATATGCTGACTCTGTAAACCGCCTGGAGAGGGCTGTAAACCACTATGAAGTAGTATATAAGTCTAACTGCTATTGCTATTACTAATAAGTTTTCAATTGACATCAGATAATCATGGTTTTCCTGTGATAAGTGGTATTGTTTCAATTGTAATCAAAGAAATTCAATGATTCATGAAGTTTTACTTCAATCTTTGCAAATTAAACCAAATCATTTAGAAGTAACATTCTAAATCAATTAGATTTCTTCTAAATAAATTGTGTTTATAATTTGAGTATATTCCTATTATGTCTATCTGAAAGCAAGTAGTGAATGGGTCTGAACGATTTTAATTAAATTTTATTCATTTATCATCCTCTAAATTATCATCTAAAAAGATATTTTAGAATTTATTCTATTTCTGTTTATTTTCAGTAGACAGCACACATTAGAACACCTAAGAATTCCTTTGACTGATGAGTTAGGGTGCCATTTTACCATATATTTATTAGTTGGTTGGGTCATGTTCTTTAAAACAATTTTGAGATGAAAAACTTATGTTGTTTATGAATGGAATTGTAATTTGAAATATGGTTGCATTATTTTAAGAAATTTCCCCAACTGGTATTTTTTAAATTCTGTCAAGACATGGAATTCAGTGTCAGTATGATTGTATAACTCAAAATAATGTATTTCTCTATTTTTTAAAATGACCTTGAGGATTTAACCACAAAATGTCAATATTTGTCGAGGATGCTTGACAAATGATCCCATCCTAGAAATTAAATTTAGAGTGTATGTAATCCATATTTTTATCATTTTAAATCTCAGAGAACAAATATTTTCATAAGTCTGCATATGAGAATTTATTTTTAACATATTTAAAGTTATAATGATGTAATTAAATCACTGATTTCCAGTATGCAGGCACACACTGTTTCAGGATTAGAACCTAAGTCTCCCAACTAAAAATAAATTAAAGCATGCCTTTTTTGTTTTGTTTTCCAAGTTAATTATGTAGGATAGTATATTCTTGTGATCTGGCTTAACTAAAGGCTTCCAACTTTTCCCCTTAATATTAACCACTACATTAGAGGTCCCCAAACCTGGTCCATGGACTGGCACCAGGCCAAGGCATGCCAGAAACAGGCTGCACAAACAAGTAAAGCCCCATCTGTGGGATGCAGGTAGCATCTGAAATCACGCCTCCTCCGTCCGTGGAAAAAACATCTCTCTATGGAACCGGTCCCTTGTGCCCAAAAGGTTGGGGCTGATGCACTACATCATCAATGAAAACTTTTGAGGATCAGTATATGACTCTTTCCCAATGCAGTCTACAAATCCCATTACAGTAATTTATTAATTTCATAAACATTAATTTTAAAGATTTAAAATCTAATATATGACAATAATATATTAGTTAACTGCAATCCTTTGTATGTCTATCCAGAAGCAAAGTGCATTGGATTTGTTCCTGGGTTAAGGCTGCAATTTGGAACATGTTTATCAAGGATTTCCCACTGAATTGACTGAGATTTCTAAGTAGACATATAACATGCAACATAAAAGGAATCAAATCTAAAATGTGTCTAATCTACATTTTACCACTTTTTAGATCTCAAAGAACAAATATTTTCATAAACCTACATATGACAATTTACGGAAGAGTTTAGAAGCTATGAAAATCCATTGTCTGAAAAATGCAGTAACTCACATTTCTATGCCAAAGTAAGCTAATTTTTATACTAATATAAAGTTACTATACTATACTATATTTACTCATTGACAAATAGTTTTTCATTAATCGAAAATCTTTTACTTTTTTATTTATATTGAAATATTTTGTCTTTGTAAAGGCTCTAAAACTCTAAAGCAAGGCTCCACAATAAGTCCAAAAGAACTGGAAGAGCTGCTGACTTTTTAGATTAAGCACATTCAGAATATATTTTTATATATTTAAAGCAAAAGACCTGTTTTCATTGAATCTGATAGTGTTATTAAATGGAAGATAACACTTCAAGTTCTGATACGATTGTATATTTGAGAAAATGTATAGGGTCACACTTTTATAGCTTGAAAAATATGACCAAAAATGAAGCTGCTTGTTAGATGGTCATAATTATGGATGAGTTTTTTTTAAAAAAATCTAGATTTTAGTTTAATGATATACTTAATAAGCTACTGAATGAATTTTAGTTTCTTAAAATGTTACACAATCATATTTTTGTGAACCACAAGACTTTTTGCCACATTATTATTAATAATGGGGATGTTTCTTTAGGATAAATCAATAAGTCTAAGAGATATTTGGCATGCAATTAGTATTGTATCATATTTGCACCTAATATGTTGGTTTGAACTAATCCTTGTTTTGGCACTGCTTATACGTTTCCTATAAATTATGGTGAAATAAATGTTTCAAAGAAAATACCCAAAAAAGACACCTTGTATCCTCTATATTTCAGGATTGGTTGCGGACTTGACCGTTTGGACTGGAAGAAAGTTTCAACAATGCTTGAAGAAGTATTTGAAGATACCAATATTCATATTACAGTTTATTCTCTTTAATTCCTAGTATAATTGTCTTTTCTGTTTGTTCTAATATCCTTCTATCTTAGCTGGCATATGCTGATAGAATTATCTTAATTCCAGTGTCTACAATTCTTTAAGTCATCTTCTCTACTCAGATTAAAAAAAAGTCAAAATGTACATTCTAGTGTTCAGATTTTTTGTGTATCTATCTCCTATTTAACGATTGGAAGGTGTTATTTTAAGAAAAACACTCAATAAAACTGAAAATTTTTGATCTAGATTGGCAGTCATGTGGAAGAGATTGGAATAAGGTGGAAAGTTATGTTTCAGTTAAAGATTTAAATGTTTACCAAAAATCAGATGTTCACATACAGTGGGACAAAAAAGTATTTAGTCAGCCACCAATTGTGCAAGTTCTCCCACTTAAAAAGATGAGAGAGGCC
>JANHJO010003292.1:64017-74027 GCA_032468235.1 Pseudoxyrhopus heterurus
GATTGTTGGGGGCAATATGCTGACATTGTAAACCGCTTAGAGAGGGTTGCAAGCCCTGATAGGCGGTATATACAGTAAATACAGTGCTATATAAATACAGTGGTATTTTTACTGTTTTAATTATTTTAAAATGTTTTTTTTAATTTTAATTGTAATATATGTTTTAAATTATGAACCGCCCAGAGTCATTTGCTGAGATAGAGGGTTATAGAAATACAAATAAATAAACATACATACATACATGCATGCATACATACATACCTTTATATCTAGAGAATATAAATAGACTTCCATGGTCACCATCTTGTGGGCAAGCCAGATATGATATTAAATAGTTCAGTTTTGAGCATTTACATTAATAGAGTTACCAGATCTAGGCTGCATAAATCAAGATAATCACCAGATGGCAATAAAGAATTAGAGTGTTCTTATCTTTTTACTACCATCAAGGGCTCATCTGGTTTTCTGAAACCGGAACTGATCGCATTAATATTAACAACACACAAATGTTGTGAGAAGATGGAGCAAAATGAGACTTTGAATCCTTCCCTTTTCTACTCCACTCCTTGAGAAAACTCTACCCTGGAAACTGTATCAAAACTGAAAGGATCCCCTTCCCCACCCCACTATGCCAAAAGAAGTTTTTTCAATTAAAAAGATATATTTTGGAGTAGGTGGCTGAAGGTAGTGAAGGACTTGGAAAAGTTTTCTTGTAGGCACCATGAAAGGGCAACTGGTTTCTCTCTCCTCAGCTGGGCTGTCCATCCTAGAAGCAAAGGGAAACAATCACCTGAGGCATAAATGCTAGGGGACAACAGGAATGAGCTGTCTAGATGATCTTTAGCTTCCCAAGCTGTTCTGCCTATTGAGAACAGAGCCTTTATCTAAACTAGCCTGCTGCCATCAGCTTTAAGCAAAAATGCTGCTCAGTTGCCAGAGCCTTGAGTTTCTGCCTGATAAACAGGGTATAAATCTAAATTTCATTTTATACAAATTCATTAGGGTTCACTTATCAGTCAAATGGCCTTCAGTAAAGGGAATGGGGAGAGTAGACACCATCTCACCCTTGCTTCAGAGAGCAAAACCTATTGCATCAGTAGCATCTGACAATGGTTAGGTCTCTGTAAAGATCCTGCCAAAGGATTACCTGGCCTTGTTGCCTTGTGTGTGTGAGAGAGAGCTGGACTTTAGGAGGCTCCCTGTACAATTGAGCATGATGTTCTTTGCACTAAACATGATTCACATCCATTAAAGAAGAAGGCATGGAAACAGGAGCAGTTGTGCTTGAAGACTAAGAGATTAACTACAGAACCAGCCTAACATCTTTGTTTCCAAAATGTTTCCATCCTTCCTCCAGCTGTTGACTTCCAGATGTGTTTGCTAATTGAGAATTCCAGGAGTGGCAGTTCCAAAACCTCAAGGGGGGGTGTAGATGCAGGAAGGCTGTAGTGAAGCATTTCACTCCATTAGATCATGATGCAAACACGTGAGGGAAATGCATAGAATAGAGTAAAAGGGTGGGAAGGGACCTTAAAGGTCTTTTTGTCCAACTTTCTGCCATGACAGGAGATCCTATATCATTCTGGACTTTCTCTGGGCTTGATTGGGTGGATATACATGATCATAGAAAGAATAACAGAATTGGAAGGGACCAAGGAGGTCCTCCAGTCCAACCCCCCCTGCCCAAGTAGACCCTATACATTTCAGAGAAATAGTTGTCCAATCTCATCTTCAAAAACTCCAGTGATGGAACACTCACAACTTTCTGAGGCAAACCAATTAATACTAGTTAATTGTTCTCACTGTCAGGAAATTTCTCCTTAGTTCTAGGTTGGTTCTCTCCTTGATTAGTTTCCATCCATTGCTTCTTGTCTTGCCTTCAGGTGTTTTGGAGAATGGGTTGACCCTCTGTTCTTTGTAGCAGCCCCTCAAGTATTGGAACACTGCTATCATATCACATTTCATTTTTGCATATTTTTTCAGTTTTGCTAGCCATCAGGAAGAAATTCCCCAATTCTTGGACATTTTTAGGCAGCAGTGTCCCTGATCTTCAGAATGCAGTTAGGCTGAGACCCCATACATCAGAATGAAATGGATCAAAATGAGATGCTGAGGATATCACAACGACAACTGACATCTCCAGTTTCTCCCACATAATGTAAAGACCAGCCTGCTCCTGTGTCACAGATCTTTTTAAATATGAATGGCTGCCCAGCTCTGTCAGTAATATCTCTAGTCTGATATTGAACTGCAGCCAGCTGTGAGGGGCAATGTAGGCCAAGGAGCAGGAACACCCATTTCCTTCCCTTCTTCCCACCAACGTTCCAGGTTCTCTGCTTAAGTGTGCTGTTCTCTTCAGAGAACCGCTGTTTTGAGGAACAAGGTTTTTTTAGACTGAGTGAGAAGCACTTAAAAGGAGGCACTGTATGGTGGTAAAATTATCTAGCTGTATCTGCTATTCACACTGCTGCTTCTATGAGTCTTGCTTGTTTGGTGTCTGCCAAGCCAACTAGATTTATCGAGCCATTTTGGCGAGCCCAGTAAATAATCACTCAAAGCAAGAGCACCCTGGAATGCCGCTTTTGACAAAGGCAAAATGGCTGCCTCACAGGTGAACTAAGATATTTTATAGGGATTGGCAAAGCCTTTAGGAGCAACAGTGGCAGCAATTGCCACAAGCAGGATATCACAGGGGAGAGGGTTTCAAAAAAGTTGATGGATTTGATTATATAGTTGCAACCATCATCTTAACTTTTTGCCTTTAGTCCCGCTGGCCTCAATCCTCCCAGGGAGACTCTGTCCAGAAATACATTTCAGAATTTGAAATGATTGAATCGATGGACACTTTTCATTCTGGGCAGGAAAGCAAGAATGTAATACCACGAGTTAGTTGAGTTTCTATACACATTCCATTATAAAGGGTTACTGGCTTCAAAGGACAAAAACAATGGAGAAAAAAATATATTGACCAGCATGAAGTGAGGAAAAAATGGAGAAAAGGAAGGAGGGGGGCCGGAACAGCAGATTTCAATTAAAATCCTCCCTTCAGGTCTCTCCAGGGATGTTAAAAAAACCTTGACCATTTATAGCAGTGATGTATTTGTCATTCTTTTCCCTCCCACATTTGAACAACTATTTTAACCATTTTAACAGCTTAATCTTCTTCTCTTCCTCCAATGGTTGAGAAATGTAAAATGTGACAATCATGTCCCAATCGACACATTAACTAGTCAAATGCACATTAAAGCGTTTTTCAGGAAGATTTGCAAAATGTAACTCCCCATTGATTCCTAAATTCTTAGGCATTTTTAAAGTCCCTTCTGAGCACTTACAACACCTGTTGTATGATGATCCTTCAAACTATAACCTCCTAATGAATGATCTGATACTCACTCTTAGTGCTAACAATACAAAGGAATATTAAGTGCATCCACAAATAACTGTTGCTTAAAAAGAAATTAGCTTGAACCATGGGCAAGGAAATAAATTATAGTGGCACCTGACTGGTCTTCAATTGGATGAAATATAGGTCTGACCTGATGAATCCAGAGGAAGACTTAAGTGTCATGTTTCCCTTACAGGGTATCTTCTTATTATAGCTCCCTTCCAGCACTAGATGGCACTAAGCCTTCCATTAATATCAGATATGACACACAGTCTGATTCCTAATGTTCATGAAGTGGTTGGTTTTCAGTTAATTGTTAGAATTCCTTGAGCGAGAAAAGTGTAGGATACTAAATAATTAAGTAACTAAAGTCCTCTAGATTGCTATGTTTATATGTTGCACTTTCCCATGGATAACTAAAACTCATGATTTTAATCCAATTTCCAGCATTTGCACAACATACTGTATTGAAAACTGAATAATTGGTTGGGTTCATCCAAAAATTAGACTAAAATATGATTGGCTACTTTGCATGTCAATGTTTTATGCTTTGTCACTTAGCAATGCTGCAAAATCCTTAGGTATCTCTGAGGATCTCTTTCAAAGAGGATCCACAACTTCTGAAGCCTATTGTGAACTAATACCTTGTTCAGGAAATCTAAGATTCTTTAGATACTCATGGATTTATTCAGAGCTCACGCAAGATGGCAGAACTTGCAGAAAGTATATAAATAGAACCTGTGGGGATGGTGAGAGAAAGAGAAATTCCCATCTTATGATAAATCCAATTTTAGAAGCTGGTCCGTTTCCCAATTTCTCTTTATGAAGAGATTTTCCTTAATATCTGCTTTGTCTGTTTCTGTTTTGCAACTTCAGCAAAAAAAGGAAACCTGGATCAGAGCATAGGTGAGTCTCAGGTTTTTTGGGGGGAGGGCAACATAATTGATGTCATGCTTTCCCCCCCACCCCCCAGCAATCTGAAACCTGGATATGAAAATCCTGTCCAAAATTCTTTGCTCCTGGCTCTTTCAGAGGTTTTTAAACTAACTGAGAATTCTTTTATTGATTAATCTGGCCTTTTGGTTTCAGTTAGTATCCTTTCATTTTTAATTTTCTTGTCCTTGTGGAAAACATACCTACATACACTCTGTCTCAACTTTTATGAAGCCATTTATCTTTGCAAAAGGCAGTACACTTTCAGAGGAAAATGCAAATCCTATTCCTTTTGAATGGGGAAAGCATTTCCTAGAACTGCATGGCCTATAATGAGATGGTTACAAAAGAATTCTTATATGTTATTTTCCCTTACAGATTAGGTATCCAGCTAAACTAGGACTGGAGTTTCTAAACAAACATTCTCCCACCCACCTTATTTTCCCTCCCCCAAATTCTTTGAATGGTGGAACTCAACTTCAGTCTTAGCACCATCGCAGCCTCTCAAAAAGGGCACTTCATGTTGTTCCCCAAGGTGCATGAGATTTCCCCCAGGCCCCAGTGCTCTCAGGATCTGTTACATACCACTTACCTTCAGGCAATGTTTCTTTCTATTGACAGGCCCCTGTGGCCTACACAAGACTACCCCAGGTCACATGAGGCCTTCAGAAAATGCTCTGTTCTCACATGATTTCTAGAGGCTCTGAAGCCCATACAAGAGCACAGCCCTTTTGTACAACTTGCAGAAGGTCTACAGGCTATGCAAGAGCACACCCCTATTCTCTTGTGTGTTTTTGAGAATAGTTGTTGGGCATTGATGAACACTCATGTGTCACTCAAAATGTTGTGGTTTGCCACAGTGACCCAATGGTTGTCCAGGGCCGTGGTGGCATGTCCATGTCTAAAAAGGCAAGATGGCAGAAGGTGGATGGCAATGCAAGCCCTGTCTGTTTTGCATGCATATCTGTGTGTACAAAAGAGGTAGGACTTGCATTGTGATGCTCCTGCCATCTTGCCTTTTTGACATCCCACCAACCTAGACTCCACTGATCCAGAATTTTATAGCTCATAGCAGATACCCATAGCTGGAATTTATTAAGAAATCCCCTTGCATGGGATTATATAGGTGTACATCTATGAGGTTCTGTGATGTATTCATGTTGGGTGTGGTCATGTATCTACTCCAATTTGGTGCCCTTCTTCCTGCCTTGGGAACCGTAATTCCCATTATGACTGAGCATTCTGGCAGTATAATACCAAAACATATTCTTAAAAGAGAAGAAGCACTTTATAGAACATACTTCTTATCCTTCATACTCAGAACCAGCTGGCTGGGGAATTCTGAGAATTGAAATCTACATATCTTAAAGTTGCCAAGGTTGAGAAATCCTGCTCAGAACTAACAAAAAATCCAATACTGATGCAATGAGTGCAGGACATACATGAGACACAGACTGAGAAAGAGAGTGGGTCTGTCCCTCCATGTTCCAAAACTACAGCTTTTTCACCCACTCAGGTTATTGGGGATACATTAGACTTAATCAGCCGCACCTGCACTCAGGTTATTGGGGATACATTAGACTTAATCAGCCGCACCTGCATTTCTTCCTTCCTACCTTTTACTAACTAACATCTGATACTTGTTATTACTTACAGTGGGGGTAGTTCTTCCCCAGTTCGGAAGGAGAAGAAGAAGAAAAGTGGAAAAAAACACCGGAGAGACAGGTAATCTCTTTGGCTATTTTTGTTGATTGGCTAAGCGCATTCTCATGTATCTCCAGTTAAAAGGAACGTAGCCAACAGGTACAGTGTTCTCCAAGCGAGATTGAGGATAGCAAAGAAAACATTGGCCTGGCCTAGAATTTTTAATGTCAGCCATTTTAAGTGTGGACTTCAACTCCCAGAATTTCTCAGCTGGCTGGAGAAGTCTGCAAGTTAATATTCAAACATAGGAAAGTTGCTGATATTGAGAAACTCTGGGCTAAATGGATCAGTTATGCCAGAGACGATACGATACCATTAGGGATTAAGCAGCCAAAATAATCTGTCCTTTTTAAATTGTGTGTTTTTGAGAACAGATTTCCAGTTTAGCCATATTAGCAAGCATTCATCTTGGTTTGAAAGAACTTTGTCAGGCTTGGATATGGATAGAATTGTTTGTACTATATAAATCTTACAAAGAAGGTTGTTGTCTTCCTTCTTAAACTTTAAAAAACCTGCTGAATTTACCATATAATATATTGGTAACCTGCATCAATATACCAGCCCTCTCTTCTCCTTTCTCCACCAACCCAGCGTAAAAACTACAGCAGTTTAGCCACTCTGTGCATCCGATGCATTGTGCAGCAAATCATGAAAATTTATGCCTTCTGATGAAATTTGTTAATGTGAAAATAAAAGGACTTCTGATCTTTGGCTACCACAGACAGCAGTAAAAAACCAAAATTCATTTCCATTCAAATTATGGTACAGGTAGTCCTTGACTTATGACCACAATTGGGACTGGAACTTCAGTCACTAAGCCATGTGGTCATTGGATCATCATGTGATTTTACAAACTTTTTTTTACACTTTGGATTTAGTTTATTGGTCATGTGATGGGATTTGGAGAATGACTGTGTGTGTGTACACACATACATAGCCACTTATACACAAGTAAACTATACACAAGAACTTTTATACAATATTGAGTATAGAAAAATACTGTATACATGAAGGACTTATGTATCCCTGTTTTGAAGAAATGCTGTAACTCAATGCTGGAGCAAATCCACTAAGGAGAAAGATACTGATTCAGCCTCCCAACAGCTAAAGGAGCTATTGATACCAAAAACTCAGAAAAGTTCCTGATGGGAGCCTTCCCTAACAGTTTGGGACAGTACCTTTAGAAGATGCATTAACTTGCCCAAAAAACACTAGATTAGGGAAGGCAGGAATAGACTGAAGGGCTGGTAATACAGTGGAACCTCGGTTCACAACCACTTCAGTTCAGAACCAAAAAATCTTAGCTAAATGTTTGACTTGATTCACAACCAAATCCTCGGTTCACAACCAAACTTCCTGAGGATGAAGAAATAGGAAGACAGAAAACCCCTGAAGGAGAGCGTCCTTCCATTGTGGAGGCGGACTCTGTCGCAAAACAGCAACCTCTCTCTCGCTCAGAATCGACCGACTGAACAGTTTTCTCTATTGTTCATGGTTTTCTCAGTGTTTGTATTAAAGGATTTTACTGTTACGTGGTGATTTCTGTGGCATATTTAACTACAGTACTGTATTTGTGTGCTTCAAAGTATTAAAAAAACAATAGAGTTCATACGGGTCTGGAACGGATCGATCGTATTTCCATACAACCCAATGGGAAAGTTTGTTTTGGTTCAAACCAACTCGGTTCACAACCAAAGTTATGGAACGAATTGTGGTCGTGAACTGAGGTTCCACTGTACTCTTCATAATGTAAGCTTCTTCAGCCCTGTTGTAAGGTATCCTATATTTATACTATGCATATCACTATTTTCTTAGAAGGAATGAGAGAAAACTGTTGAGAAATAAGGAGACATTTGGCTATGCTGGCTATTCTTATATGTGTTCTTTCAGCTCAAGACTTCTTCCTTTCCTTCTTGTCCTTCTGCAAAACCCACTGCTTTCATAAAAGAAATTTTACACACACACACACACACACTTATTCAGAATGTCAGCATATTGCTCATATGTTCATCTCTTCCTCCTCAGATCAAACTCTGGACTAATTCAGATTTAATGGAAAACACTTCTTTATTAAAAAGAACAAACTGTTGGACGCCTTAAGCTCACATTCTTTCTTCTCTATTTCCCTCTTCCTCTAGGAATTAACAATTCCTTTTTAATTAACAATT
Organism: Pseudoxyrhopus heterurus; assembly: GCA_032468235.1. Classification (NCBI taxonomy): domain Eukaryota; kingdom Metazoa; phylum Chordata; class Lepidosauria; order Squamata; genus Pseudoxyrhopus; species Pseudoxyrhopus heterurus. The sequence continues at coordinate 72,208 of JANHJO010003292.1, forward strand.
AACAATTACCTAAGACTTCTGAGCTTAAAGATGTTCCTGATAACATGTCAGTATTAAATTGTAATTTCAAATAAGACTCTAAAAATGTTATAATGAACTGTTTCACTTAAATTGGAAGGATGCATTTTTAGTATTTTCCTTGTAAATCTAAAAGAACTGGGAAGGGGAGGAATTGGGTACATTTATCTGGAATGCTGCATATATGATCAATTATTATAATTAATATAAGCACTTATTTCCAAAACTTCAGGTTAGTGTACAGACTAGTTTGCAGAAACACTCCGTTTTCTGTTTGAAATGGTTGTTTTACATGCAAAAAGCTATTTCAATTAAGTTTTGAGATTGTTCAAAAAAGCTTAAAAGAGAGATGTTTTATTTATTTATTATTAAATTTATTTGTCATCCATCTCATTTAAAGCAATTCTGTTAGACACACTTCCATCAGTGCAATTCATTTCAAACCAGAAACAGGATATTTTCAATTTAAAACATTTTGCATACTACCAAAATTAAGACATATGTTCCAGGGTTGCCTTTTCACTGAAATTATAAACTATACTTTTAAATGAAAACCCACCTTTTAAAAATGTTGAATATAGCTGATAGAAACGTGGGAATTTCCTTTCCAAATATCTTTCATACTTCTGATTCAGGTATTTGATTTTTGAAACCAAAGCAGAGGTAAGCTTGTTTGAATTTGCTTTTGAAGAAAAATGGCACACTGGAAGTCTGAAAGGACATCCAATTCAGCACTTGTATTGTCATATATCTCTTTTATGCCGTTTAGCTCACACAGAAACAACTTTCATATTGTAGTTATAACAGAATAACAGACAACAGCTATCTCTGACTAATGTTTCAAATAGTACAGCTTAATATTAGTATTTTATGCCCACAATGAAAAAAGGTTGGCACACATTTTCATACAACTTATACATAATTATAAGTGGAGTACCTAGTTTTATTACTAAAGCAAAATAACACTGCAGTCTAGTTGCAAAGGTTATGCTCAACAAAACTGTAAAATGTGTATTTTGTTAATCAGATACTGTGGTTCATTAAATATGGTTTTAATATTTTAATATTAAATATCCAAATTAAAAAAAATCATTCTAAATCACCCCCGGCTACAAAAAAACCCTGTAACGATTAGTTTTATTTTCATCAGCTAGTATGGTAAAACTCCTTTTTTGAAAAATGTTATGACAAGTGCTAGAACAATGAGAATCAATGCTAATCATTCTACCTTCTGCTAACCTTGAAACAAGGCAGACATTTTGGATTTAAAGCAATCTTGGCAGGAGGAACAGATTTTCTTCCAAGTAAGAGATCAAGTATTTTTTCCAAAGCCAAATTGTAAATACATGTTGATGTTTTATATACTGTGCAAAATGACATGAAATGCACCACTTTAGATTGCTAGCTCATGAGGCAAATTTAAAACACCATCTTCTTTTGCCCTAAAACTCTGACCATAGAAAACTTATCATGTTATCACGAAACAAATGTGAGCTATAAGCTATAAGTAATATTTCGGTTTTAGAAGTGTTTTCCTTTTGCTGGAAGTAATCACATCAGTGAAATGAAGCATTCAAAAATGACATTCTCTCCATCTGGAATATCCCCAAATAAAGCCTTATTTTTGGTTAACCGCTACTAAAGAAGTAATCCGAGTTCTGAAGCGGAAGGCAGAGACTGTGTTTATTTGGCTTGGTTTGAAAATAGCATGTTGTAAAAATCCAGTCATTGCAATAGCAATAGCAATAGCACTGTATTTATATACCGCCTATCAGGGCTTGCAACCCTCTCTAAGCGGTTTA
>JANHJO010003292.1:74127-95280 GCA_032468235.1 Pseudoxyrhopus heterurus
TTTTACTGTTACACTGTGATTTCTGTGGCACATTTAACTACAGTACTGTATTTGTGTGCTTCAAAATCTTAAAAAAAACAATAGAGTTCATAGGGGTTTGGAACAGATCAATCATATTTCCATACAACCCAATGGGAAAATTTGTTTCAGTTCATAACCAATTCGGTTCACAACCAAAGTTATGGAACAAATTGTGGTCGTGAACCGAGGTTCCACTGTATTAGGGAAACAAATGACCACTCTCTCAAAGGTGCTTTTTCAAAAGGCAACTGTACTTTGTTTTTGAGTTGTTGTTGTTTTTTTGAAGATGTTTCACTTCTCATCCAAAAAGTTCTTCAGAACTTCTTCAGAACTGAAGAAGCTTCTGGGATGAGAAATGAAACATCTTCAAGGAAAAAAACAAAGTCCAGTTGCTTTTTGAAAAAGCGTCTTTAAGACAACAATGATGTGAATGACTGAGAATCTCCATGGTATGTGCAATTTCCTTCCTTCCACCCTCCCTCCCTCCCTCTCTCTTTCTCTCTCTCTCTCTCACCCCACTCACTCATCCCCTACACACACTAACACAGAGAAATAGTTACATAACACAATTAAATGTACACCCTTCTGAGTGAAAACTAAAGTTTCCTATCGAAATTTCAGTCATTAAGAGTCAATGTTGCCACACTTACACTGTCTTCACCTTGGATTCCATTTTTGTCATACAACATTGTCATATGAGGGAATACAGTGTAGAGAAAAAAAACCTTTAAACATTCCAGTTAATATTTGGTTGTGCTATTAATCCTCTGTTTCAAACAATGTATCCCTCTCCCTTTCCTTCCCATTTGTTTTCCTCTGGTTGGTTGCCTGTCAGGTCTGGATCTGGATCTCATAAGAAGAGGAGGCACAGGTGAGGGCGGACGGTATAGCTTTCTCCCCCTTCTGGTTTTCACTGCTTTGCACTCCAGGGCTAGCACCCCTTTCCTTTCTTTGTCCATAGATGTTAACTCTGGCCCTAATCAAGCCTGATTCCTGGTGATTACATGGAAGAGCCATGTATTCTTGGCAATAACACCAGGAAGATTGGTCAGAGCTTTCCACTTTGAGGCTTTTTCAGTTTTCTGCTGGTCTCCTGTTCAAGTGCTGACCAGTTCTAATCCTGTTTTTGAATTTAGCCAAGGTTTTTTAATTTAGCCAAGGTCAAGTAGGTGCTACTGTCTGCTTTATAGTTAGCAAGATAGATGATAAATTGCCTTGCAGTTTGAGGACAATATTAATTTAATTTTAATTATTTGACCCTTTTTCCTGTGATGGGCTTAAAACAGCCTGGCATATTCATACAGATTGCTTTGAAATGGGCTAGGGACTATAGCAAAGATAGCTTTATACAGTAGCTGTAAGCAGTGCTGTGCTGATAATTGTATAACAACCAGTTCTGCCAGCTCCATGTCTGAGGCTATGCTGCAGTTCACTAGGTGTCATAGCTCAGCTCTACTTTCAGCCAGCTTGCAAAATTCTCCAAAATTTAATAATTGGCTCTCGTGAGCAGGTACAAGCCAGCACTAGCACATCACTGGCTGTAGGTCACCTACCATATTGAGTGAAAGATTCAAAATTCAGAAGCTTGGTAGCAGTGAGAAAACTGCTTCACTTGGCAGAAATACACCTTCAGGTGATGTGATAGCAACTCATCAAGAAATCTGATCTTGATATCCCAATAAAAAAATCCAGATAGTAGCTCCACAGCAACCTAACCATAACAGAAGAATTGCATGTCATATATTGTGCCCACACAGCCTTCCCTAACACTGCCCACATCCCAATTTAGCAACATAAAAGGTCTGCATATGCAAAGCAAAAAGAAGTGAGGTTTCAGAAGGGTTGGGATTAGGCTAAAAATAAGCTGGGGGAGGAGAAACAGGGGGGCATTTGATAAACGAAGAAAAAGAAGATGGTGGTGGGGAGTGATGAAACTATCTGCAAATTACTCAATAGGCCCAACCAAATGGCTGTTCCTTCTGTTTGTTTTACCCCACCTGTGCTCTCTCTTCTTTCTTCCTCCTTCTCCTGAATATTTTATTTTCTGCTGTCTTGTAGGTCCAGAAGTCCCAAGAGCAAAAGGAAAGAAAAAAATAAAGACAGAAAAAGGTGAGTTTCTAATTGTCAGTCTGCAATGCTTATGAATTTCTGGAGCTAGAGAGCAGATAGGGTAGGATATTGGAATCTACAAAACGCAACTGGGTGGTGTGACATAAAGCTGGTGACTTTTTCCCATTTACTAAAAACCTTCCTTCCTGTGGAAAGAAGGAAGTGGAAATGCCACACTTAAGAACCATTGTCTCTGATGGAAGGGAGATGCTTCATCCAAGAAGAGACGCTCTTTCCTATATATCAGAAAGGAGGAAAATGCTTCTTTTAAGACAGCCTTTAAAATCATATAATTTTAATATTTTTTAATAAACCTCTGATTTAAACCATTTTAATTCATCAATAATTTCTTTTTTTCTTGTTAGCTTGTTGCTTGTATTGGCTTCAAGAATGTAGCATCAGCAGATGTAGCAGTGCTGATATTGATACTGAATAGAGCTTAATGGAAGTTGTCAGATCACAAAAGGGAATGAGATCAACACATGGAACATGGCAAGAAAATGCTGAAAAGTCTCCTTCTAAGCATTTCCGTCTCTGCTTTAAACTATTGCTTTAGAAAGCGTCTTTCTAAAGTTGCCAGATAATCTACCTGTGATATGTGTTACATCCCACTGACAGTGATCTATGAAGTAGATCTAAGATGGAGGAATTCATCAGAAGGTGGAATAAATTCTATCACTTGATTTTACATAGAGGGGGAGGAGATGATTAATATGGGGCACTTGCCTTGTTGGCCAGGCTTAGTTTGCCCACAAGGAAATTTCTTGTGGATTGTTTACATTACTTACAGGAGAGCCAGTTTGGGGTAATGGTTATGACATCAGGCTAGAAACTGGGAAACCATGAACTTTAGTCCTGCCTTAGGCATGAAGCCAGATGGGTGACCTTGGACCAGTTACTCTCAGCCCTAGGAAGAAGGCAGCAAGGGAAAACCACCTCTGAAAACCTTACCAAGAAAACTGCTGGAACTTGCAGTTGCCAAGATACTTATAGAATCATCAGTCTTTCCTAATTCCGAATCCTTCAGAATTCATTTGCTAGCATGGGATTATTAATTTATTAAATATATAAGACCACCTGTTTTCCTTGCAACTCTGGAAAGTGAAAACAATGTTAAAACAATTTAAATGTATGAACAGAAGAACAACAAGCTTCCACAAAAATTGGGAATTACAGTCCTAATACATTTGCAGTGAGCAAGTTGGGAAAATCTGGATTATCTGCAACAATAATTCTCCATTTCTCTTTTAAAAGATCAAATAGAGAAGGAGTCCTGACATGAGCTCTACATTGCCTTATCCCTGATTAAAGTAATAACTCTGAATAACTGAGATAAAGATTGTTGATAAATTTTGTGGGGTTGAAGGGAATTAAAATTGAGTTGGGGTGGAAAGATCATTTTGAACATTTTGCTTTTTCTTCCAGAGAGCTGAATCTGATTTACCCTCCCACCCCTGTGGGAAAGTTTTTAATTCAGAATAGGCAATGCATGATTTCTTGGGCCATTGCCTTTTGATCCTGTGTCTAGTGAATGCTTGTTTTTTCTTCCTTGATTTACAGTAGAAACCTATAAATATCAGAAATAATTTTAGATTTACAACCTGGGAAGCATGTAAAGAGCTCTTATTTAAAAGATTTGTATGCCTGCCCATCTTAAACATGTCCAGGTGGCTCACAACAGCAGTAAAACCCAATATATATATATATAAACATACCCATAAAACAAAACAAAACCCTGGTGCTATAATCATCATTTTGGGAAGCTGCACAGTCAGCTCCAACATTTCATTCCATTTATTCTATTCTATCCCAGCTCCTGGGTAAAGAGCCAGGTCTGGGTAAAATGCCAAAGGTTAAAAGGGTGGAGACCTGCCAAATCGCCAGGGGGAAGATATTTTATAAGGTAAGGCCAGTAACCTACAAAAACCTTGTTTACAAGATAATGGGCTGCATCAAAACAATTGTTTTTCAAAATAGACTCAGGCTGGGTTCTTGAAAGACTCTTAATCAGATCAGTTGCACATTTTGGTTAAGTTCCTTTTGTGTGACTTAGCTTACTGTGTGAGCCCAGCAAGTTTGGTTTATTCATGGTTCACTGGATTCTGCAAACCCTGTGTGTGTGTGTGTGTGTGTATACATAGCTTCTAAGGGTGACAAGAAGCAAGTAGGTTGGGAAAATTCTTTTGAAAAAAAGTAAATTTTCAAATCCAGGTTTGGGACACTGGGACACTGAGGCTCAGGCTGTTGCCCCTCCTGCTTTCTGGCTGGCTGAGGACCTTGAAGAGAATCTGACTCTAAATTTTTTTCCCTCTGTTCTTGTTCAGAAGCCTCTGAATAAAAATCCAATGTCACACAATGTAGGTTTTGCTGTTGCATATTGTGTTTTCTTTGTACTTCCTTTTCTGTTCCAACATTTAAAGATCCATATTTTCATAAGAGTTTCATTACAAGCATTTAAATATTTTCCATTAAAATGTCTGTGAAAACAGCAAGTTGATAAGAACTGGTATTGGAGCACCCCAGTTAATATCCAGAGAATCCCCAGATTGAAATGAATAAAGACAAAAAAGAAAATCTGAATCTTGCACACCTGCCAAATCTCCCAGTATCTCAGGACATTCCTATAAGATCATATGAAATTTTAGGGTGAGAGAATGCTAAGAACTCTTGCAATATTTTGAACATTAAATGAGATTGCCCTGTGATATCCAATTTTAAACAGCTTGACCTTCCCTGCAATAAGGCAACAAGGTCAATAGCAGCACTTGACAGGGCAGGTTTCATTGATTGATTGATTTGTTGGTTAATTATATGCAATCAAGCTGTTTTTGACTCCTAGCACAGCATAACTGGATTCTATTGATGACAATCTATCCTTAACTTGGTCATTTGAGTCTTAGCACCCATCAGCATTGTCAATGAGTCCTTGCTGCTGGTCATCCTCTTCTTTTCTTCCCTTCCTCCTTTCCCACCATTGCAGTGAAAACCAGAAAGTTAGCCAACAGCACTTGAGGGGCAGAACAATTCATAATTTCAAGTGCAACCCTGCTTAGTCCCATGAGAGAGTATCAGATCACTGTTTTCTGCTTAGCTACCTTATGTTCCAGCTTCTCACTGCCTTCTTACAGATCTCACAGTGAACTGTCTCCTCGTCGCTCCCACAGACATAGCAGCTGTAGTTCTCGAAGCCTTTCCCTTTCCTCGGAATACAGTGGCTGCAAATCCACAGGCAGGTAAGCTGTGGTTGAGTCTGATCTGGCACATTTTTAGTGGACATACAATATTATTTGTGATTTCATTTAGTCAATTTCTAAGGCTGCCTGATCCTTAAATAATTAAAGGTGATGCACAATAAAAACTAAAAATGGTAGCAGGGAATACAAAAACTCAACATTCCAGTAGGTTCACAAATTGCTATGGTCCTGAGTCTGCTCAATGAGCCAGGGGTTGTTGTTTTTTTCAGTTTTCTTTTAAAGGCCAGGAGCATGAAAGAGGAATGCAACTAAATAGAGTTCATTTTATTCAAGGCAACCCCTGAAAAATCCTTCCTAACTTTAACTACATCTGTACAAGAACACATCTCTCTAAATAACTGGAAATGAAATTTGACACAAACTGTTTTGCAATATTGAGTTAAAATATGGCTGCTGTTCAGTTAGAGTACTGAGCTATAATATTAACATTATTTGGTAAGAAGTGTGTCAGCAAATAGGAGAGAGCCCTGGATTCAAATCTTGTAAATGTGGCTGTTTGAAGATAATACCTAATGCAGTAATTCCCATATAAGGAAGACATTAGACTGAGGAAACTGCCCTTAAGGAGTTTGGTATGGTAAGGACAATAATGTTTTATTTTCTGTACAGCTTTTCCACAAGTAGACTTCCTCTGATTCAGGGGTAGGCAGTGGAAGACCCAGGCTGCATGCAGACTCCTCCAGATATCCCCCCACACACACACACACACTTTTTGGCAGTCTGTGGAGTGGCTAGTAACTCTGGTTTAATCAGAGCACCAAAGCAACAAGGCTTTCCATCAGGCTGAGAATGGTAATATATAAAAAGCATAAACTCCAAAATAAAATTAATACAGTTGATTTTTTTAAAATTCCAAACTCTCAAACCCCTCCCCTCACACATATGTGTTCAGAGGAAAAAGGAAAATCACAGCCCAACTATAAATGCCATATTTTGCATTCCTGACCTGTTGTGATAAACAGCAGCCTTCCCTTCTGCTATATGCCTTCAGTATGACTTAGAAGGATAGAAAGTTCCTCTGCCTTCCCTTTTGTCTACAGATTGAGCCCCAAATACAGAGAGGATGGTCAAAAGGCCAGCAGCCACAGATCCAGCCACAGCCCATCCTCCTCTTGCACTGGCCACAGCCGATCAGCCACGCCTCATCAAAATGGGCACAAGGGTAGTGCCCAGAATGGCCGGCATAGCCATGGCGCCCTGTCGGAGAAGAAACAGGAGGTATGGATGCTTCTGTTTTTACCATGATTTGAGCCTCACCTATTCCTCCTTTCCAAAGCAGCCTTGTCCCCTCCTTTCACTCCTCCCTTGCTCTCTTTTGGACACTTTGCTCAGGATATGATGGATGGCAAAGGCTCTGTTGATTCAGAGTGAGATTCCCCATAACCATTATTCTGCTATGACAATTACAATCCAGCAATCTACATCCAAGCAACTTCATATACCTGTGCAATATGAAGGGGCAAAAAAATGAAACCATGGGGAGAAATGAGCCGTTTCTCAGGTTTTTAGTTAAGATTAGGAATGAGGGGAAAAGTTTGCTGGCAAATCTTTTCAGTTCAAAAAGCTGGGGTGTTGTAAGTGTAAAACATTCTAAATCCCATTTTTCTTTCTCTCTTTCTCTCTCTCTGGTGCACACAAATACACACACAAAATGCACAGACATGTTTATCACCCCCTTTCATGGCCTGTTCATTATTTCTGGCAATTGTAGAGATTGTTAACTTTTATCCACAAGCCCCTTCAAGTATAGGAACATTCCTTAAATCAATGGGAAAGAGCACATTCTTTGTTTACAGAAGATCCCCAGAGGCAGTCTGTAACTGCTTGAACCCCTCAAAAGCCACTAAGTATAGATCAGTGTTTCTCAAACCTGGCCACATGAAGTATGTGGATTTCAATTCCTATAAATCCCCAGCAATCACAGATCATCCTTCTGTAACCTCTAAATGTATTGAATTACAACTCATAAAATTCCATGGCTAAGTGGCCAAAAATGGAGTTGTCATTCACCATCTTTGGAGGGTGGCAGGATGAGAAAGAAAGTCCCTTTAGGACAGATAATGCTGAATTCAATGAAGTGTATAAGGCACCTTCCTATTTTGAAAGTATTGTTCACATTGGCTTGTTCTTTTGATGTCAAATATACAGTAGCTGGGTGTTAATCAAAATCTCTAGTGACAGGGCAGTGGTTCCTGTCACTATTGTGACATTTTAATAGTGATAATAATAAATTAAAAACTAAAGAATTGTCACTGGGAAAAAAAGGAGCATGATCATCTGTACTTTGAATAGGAAGATGATTCATTCTTGATCATATACCCGCCTTTCTAAAAAGTCAATAAAAGGAAGAATTTTTTTTTATTTGTCAAACATATATTGGTACAGTATGAACATAAATATAAGCATATATAAAACTATATACTGTATATAAACAAAAATGTATATAGAATATATATGGGTAAATATAGAATTATATATATTCTCCATGACACTTTCACCCACTGCTTCCTGGGACAGTTGCTTGTTTGTTGGTGGGCCTTTCTGAAGGAACAAGAATGGCAGAATCTGGGGGTGGAGTTAAAAGAAAGATAATCCTAGAATCCCTATATAGCCACAAGTGAACTAAGCCCAACCTCCCTTGATTTTCATTGATTCTTATCTAACCCCAAGCAGGTGTTAATAATTAATTGAAAAGATTCTTGTGCATTAGTGTGATTAGCAATAAATTAGTTTAATTGGATCTTCATATGTGGACCTAATCTTTCGCCCCTGATATTAATCTTCTCAGGTCAATGGAATTCAAAGGAGATTGGACTTAGTTCACATGTGGTTATGTAGGGATTCTACACTGATCTCTCTTTTAATTCCACCCCCAGGTTCTGCTTACTCCTTCTCCTACACTATCATAAGAATATCATCCAAACCCAACCCAAACATAGTTGGAAATAAGTAATAAATTTGCTCTTGTCTCACATCAAAAAAATTCAAAGGACCATTATAGAACCATTGATAGTCAAGTAGTATCCAACTTTTTTTTCATCTTCATGGTTGCCTCTGGTCCAAATATTTCATAAATGCTCTGAAACCTTTGAAAACTAATTTTGCAAAAGATAGTTACAGGCAACTTGATGTTTTTCAGTTATGCTTTATTTTTTTTAATTCCAATTTCAACAATTGGAAATATGTAATGGAAAGAGGATATACAAATCACTTAAAATAATATTAATAAATATAAAGATCTCGTTTGGCAGACTACTTTTTGTCTCTATTAGTAGCATTGCTGGTTGTTCATTCCTTATATTGCAACATATCTGTCATTCTGGGGGGAAAGAAAATAATCTGCCGCAGGAATAGGAAATCTGTAGCCTTTCAACTATTGTTGAATTCCAGTCCCACCAGCCCTATCCAATATGACCAGTGGTCAAGGATTCCCAACAGATTCCCAGCTATTTGCTTTCTGCCAAGAATCTTATGACAGAAGACATACCATAGTTCACATACATGCAAACATATTATATTCTCAGGAAGCCTTTGATATAAATTAGATCCGGAGGCAATAACAGGCCCAGAATCACCCAATGTGTTTCATGGCAGAACTCAATGAGTGATTGATTACTGAAGTGATCCAGTATTGAAGTGATCTGGCAGTAAAATTTCAGGCACCATAGAGATGGAAGGAAAGGCCATCATATTTTCAGGATGACAGAGAGCACTTGGAAGAGGTCTTAGCTCAGTTGACCTCAGATGTCTTACAAATGAAGGCAAATATATGTGTCCCCTCAGATGTCTTAGCACTTAGCTCAAATGATTTCAGGTGAAAAGCTCCTTATTCATTGTCAATCTCTTACTTGCAACTTGTTTTGACCCAACTCTGGCTAATGAGAGTGTTGCATTGGATGGCACTACTCCTCTATTTAAAGAAGCTGAGATTCTGACCTTAGAGACAGAGTCAGTTATTACACAATTTTTTGTTGCCTGTCTCTTCAAGAGGCATTTAGCTGTATTGAGCCAGATGTACTGAGAGACCTCATTTCTGGCTGAGAGATGTTTTGGGCTGATCACAACCACTGGTGCATCATGCTCCAGCATGGAATCCATTACATAAAAGCAGAGCTCCTGATCTTCCCAATTGTTAATGGTTTATTAATGCAAGCCCCTGCAAGTCATCTTCACAGAGAATTCAATAGGGCTCTCTATTTCTCCTCAGCTTACCCATTCTTTTTTCTTGGTCATAAGCCTTACCCCCATTTTGTGTTTCAGATATATCAATCCACTTTCTGACACATTTGCTTGTTGTTATTCTTATCATTTTTATTTTTCTTCTTTCCATGTACAAAACATACGTGCATGTACACATAAACACACAGTACTGTATTTATTTCATTACTCATTTTAATTTTACGCTCTTTGCTTTTAAAACAATGCTTTAAAGCATAATGTGACTTGTATGCCCTGAGATATGGATCAGTTAGAGAACAAAATGGGCTTTGGAAACCTCAGTAGAGGCTGCCTGATTTTACTATCTGCTTGAATCCCTATTCCAGCATCAGTTTCATTGGACAGCTATTTTTTTTCCTCCAATATCAGCTGCGATTGGGCAATCAATTCACTATTAATGCAGAGATCCAAGATAATGGCTTAATTTCAGAAGAAAAACCAATAATATCAGGATGAATCCAAGTTAGTGAAACTGGCTTAAATCCTAATATGTAATCTATTAATATGTTTCACATCTCTGAAATTTGGGAAATATTTATTTAAAAGAGATTTTTTTAAAAATAACTAGTTTTAAAGATTCCAAAATAAAGCCCTTCTTGTCCTGCTTCATATTTTCCTGTTTTAAACATCAATGGCCAATGACTTTCTAAATGTCTTTATTTTTATTTATTTTATCTGAAACTGCTTTTCTTTAGCCCCCAATTTGAAATGTGGTATTATAAAGCTTGATTTCTTGCTCAGTAGAAAAAGGAAAGGGGGCTAGAGGAGCCTTTATTTCCTTCTGATTTCTTCTACTTTGTAATGTACAGAAATGCAAACCGTTCACTTTTTCTTTTTTCTCTATTGTCATTTGATCTAGAAATTATATATATATAATAATATATATATGAATCTAGAAGTGTGTGTGTGTGTGTGTGTGTGTGTATACACATGTACACATGTATGTGTGTTACTGTAGAACCCTCCAGCCAATTAAGAAATTCACAGATATCTTTCTATACTTATTTATGGCTCTTAAACATTTTGATCTCTTAGATTTCATGTTTAAAAGGGAAAACAATTACATACATTGTTAAAAAAAATACGTTCAATTAAACTTTATTTAAATTTTAGCTTTTGCCAAATGGAAAGATCTGTTAAGCTGTTCCAGAGATTCTTTTAAGATAAGAGGCAGATTTGAAAAAGTTAGAATAAAATAAAAAACTTTTGAATCAAAATATATTTCAATAAAATTATCAGGAAAATTCAGAATCCAAATTATCTTCCTTCACCTGGTCATTAGGCTAATTATAAGATTCCCTATCCTGATCTCTGGTTTTAAAGACACAAAAATTAGGAACTCTTTTGCCTCTAAACCAGAGAGGCATACACTGATACTCCAAACAATCATATTAACAATGTTGAATTTTATTTTTATTAAGGTAACATTAAGCAAAATCAAACTTAGTTTTTGTTCTATCCAGCCCTCTCTTTATCCTGGCTCCACCCACCTTATAAAATGTAACCCACAACACACCATTAAAGATTGCAAGCTGCCTATGCCCTGAATTACTACCTCCACATTCAGTATGTCTCCGAACACCAGCTACTGGAGAATAAGAGCTGGGGAGGACTGTAGCCATAGGTAGAAAAGGGTGAGGAAAACTACTGCACCCCCAGTATCATGACACAAATGCCATCCTTTATCCATCCTTGGTAGAACACCAACTTCTCTGAGCTGATATCTTTGGTAGGTTTTCAACTTATAAAATAAAATCAGCAGTATTGCTGCTCACCTAGTCCCGAATCATCCAATTCTCTCTGGAAAACCAATTAAAACAACTTGAGAGGTAGATATAGGACTAAAACTCTATTAAACTCAAAGAGATATTGACTTCCCTTATAAAGAGATCCTTTCAATGTTCACATCAACTTTTTACACTAGTGGGCCTCCTTTACAGCTCTTTCTTTCGGTCCATACACTGCCCTCCCATTTCTCACTGTGCCTCCCCCACTCCCCCCATTATATCTTTCCCTCATGATCACCTTATATAATGCCTCCATCTTTTGAGGGAAGTCACTTTTGGCCTATTCCCCATTACAAAGAGAAGCTTAAATCTTGACATTTTCTGCTTTCATCTGCTGCTTTTCTTGCATGCTGTTGGGACTTTTTGTTTCCTTTAAAATTTTTAAATGTTACATAGTAACTTTTTAAAATTTTATTTCCCAATGGCTGTGCTATTTAGACAATTGGTAAATATGCCGATATATAGATAGCAAAAAATATGTTTACCTTGATGGATCAAAAAGAAAAAGAAAACTCAGAGCAAAGCAAAGGGGTCTGAAGTGCATTACTAAAGAGTCATTGTCTTTTTCCCATTCTGCCCTCCAAATGTGGAGATTATTGTTTCTTTTTTTATTATTGCATTCCTGATCAAACAGAAGGTAGGTATTTTTCTCCCTCCGCACGTTCACTTCTACAGATCAGCCTGTTGAAAAGCACCGTAGTTTGATTAAATGTTATTTTTCTGTCTTTCTATTTCTTTCTCTCTCTGTATCTCTCTTTCATTCTTTCTCTCCTTCTTTCTCTCTCCTTACGCTTGTCTCTTTTTGGTGGCTCTGTACAATTTTCATTGTATTTTTTTTAAAACAGCTACAAAATCATGCTTTTCTTTTTCCCCGTGTTTTTTCTTTCTTTTTTTTAAAAAAAATGTTATATTGTTAGAATGCATTTCTGTGTGTTTTCAGCTCTTCGATCTTGTGTTTGTTTTCATAAATGGTATAATTATGTCAGCTGGTTTGATTTCCTCTGTGTGGTTTAAGTATGATTTTTAATATGGCTGATTAAAAATAAGTCATTTAATGATCCCCATTAGATAATCTTTAAATAGAGGGACTATCCATAGAATCTTCATCATTGTACTTATGTACTGATTTAATAGTTACTGACTTTGCAGAAGCTGTGAAAAAGATAAATTCAAATATACAGTAGTAATCACAACTTTGTATACTATACACAATTCAGAAACATAAAGGTTTTCTATTTACACCAAAGCATCAGTTTCAAGAGAAGCAAGAATAACATTAACAACCTTAATAATCTTAAAATATCACCTAGACAGGGATTGATAATGAATACAGGTAGTCCTTGTTTAGTGACCACTATTGGCAACAACAACTGAAGTGGTCACTAAGGGAAATCATGAGTGTGTTACTTCTGCTTTCCTTTTTTCTACAGATTGGGAAGGTTGTAAATGTGAGGATTGGTCATAAAGTTATTTTTTTTCACCATCATAGCTGCAAATGGTTGTTAAATAAGGTAGTTGCTAAATGAGGACTGACTGTATACATTTTTCAGTTTGCCACAAACATGTATTTGTATTTAAAATGGTGGCTCCTGATGAGGTTCCAAGTTGGGCTAGACTTCATAGGATATCACTTCATGGAAAGTTAAAAGAAGTTAAAAACTAGGAGAATAAGATAAATGTCAATGTATGACTAGAATAACACTGTTTTGGAGTGACTCCATTGACTAGATCTGACTTTGATACAACTTTCAGGAATGTTTACAACAAAATAAGCCTTCAGATGTCTTTTTTCTTCTTGGAAAGTCATTGATAAACAGTATAGGAAAGCAGCTTCTCTGATGGTTTGCTCTCCCACTCATTCCTATGTGGCCAGTCTAGGAAATCATCCCTCCTTCCCTCAACTCCTCTCCACTTTGTCCCATATATTTTGAATTATCTTAAGAAAATGGACATGATTAGCTCTAAAACATACAAAGTTTTAAAAAATAGCCTTGAAAATAGCAGAAAGGATAGCCAACTCTAAAAGTTCTTGACTTAAATCAGGTGTTTTTCTCTGGACTTTAAACTCTTCTCATTCAGCAAAATTACACATTATAAAGGTCCATAATCAATAAGGTTTTGCATTTTTTGACCCTTCTGCATCCATTCCATAGCCAATTACCTCAAAGGTTACTTAAAATTATGTCCATTTTTCTTCTCCTGTAAAATTTACCTGGTCATCCTTTTGTATACTCAGGTTTTTCTCCTCCTTAGCTTTGCTTAGGGATAAAGCAGCCTTCCCCAACCTAATGTCCTCTGGATTTAGCTTTGGTGGAAGCCCAACATATCTGGAGGGTACTGGATTGGGAAAGATTAAGGTAAGGCAATTGGTGGGATTGGTCCTCAACCTACTCCAAAGCACAATCCTCCATCCTCTTTGCTATAAACCCTTTTGCCCTCTGTGTTCTGCTATCTGAACAAGGATTCCTCAGTCCCTTATCCTCAGGTGTATGAACAGTAACCCTATAGGGTTCTTCCCAAGTTATTCAAGGCTGACAAACATTTGCTTGCCTGTCATGGTTCACATTTTGGGAAGCAGCAACAGAAACTAAGCATCTGCTGCATAGTAAAGCAAATACCATTATCACCCAAATTTTAATCCTAGAAAATACTGAATGCCAGAAAGTTTGAGCTATGTGGTAGATTTCAAGATCTGTTTCTGATATTGACTTTCTGCAGTCAACTGACCTAACATGAAATACCTAAACAACTGAATTGGGCCAGAAAATGCACACACCCCAATGGATTTTTGAGTTTCATACTCCACTATGCTTCCAATTATTTTTCTGGGGATAAATTAATTTGCTTCATTTAGTGCATACTTATAAGCCTCCTATTTTCCTGGTTCAAATCAGACCCTCTTTGCTTTTCCATCTTATGCTGTTTATTGCAGGGGACATTTGTAATGAAGCAAGTCTGACTTGCATCAAGAAATGTCCAGAAAGCAAAGGATTGTTAGAGGTTCCTGCAAGATAGGTCACTGATATGGAGACCATTTCTCCAATGATCCTCCTCTGATTTATTGCACACATTCATAAATACACAAGCACAACTTTTTAATAAGCTCTTTTTATCAACCAAGCATAAAGCATTTTGCAGTCTATCAAAACAGCACTTCAACTCAGGTTAAGAAGCACAGAAAGACTAGAACTGCTTGCAGTATTGGGATCCCCCATGAATGTCAGAGAAAATCCAGAAATGTCACAACTGAGCACAAAAACAATTTGAGGGCAAAGCCCTGCATAATGAAAAATTGGAAGGGGTGGATATATTACCACAACTGTCTAGTTAATTAACTCATATTAGAATAATTACTTATGGAACAGAAAGAACAATCTGCTCACCACTTCTTGATCAGTTTTTCCATCATGATTTGACAAATGTAATCCTGCTGGAGCAGAATACAAGACAAATCCATCATGGAAAAAATATTATTTGATCTAATACTGACACCAAAAAAGTCAAGGTGCATACTTTGTAGGCAGAAAACAACTATATCGTCTCTGTACCTCCTGCCCTTTCTGGCCTGAATCAGATGGTTTTCACAATCACCACCCCAATTCCAGTACATACTTAACAATTTGAAGGAGTTAAAGACTATTGCCTGAGCTCATGGTGGTACTAGTTTGGTGGTGGAAATGCTAACTTTTCAGAATGACATATACTGATTTCCTTTTGTTTTCTTGTTCATGCTGAAGCCTCCATAGCGTGCCTCACTGGTAGGTATATACATTTTAGAAGGATTGCTAACTCTCTTGAGATTTAGGTGGGCATGCTTGGAAAAGATAGATTGGCCCCCAGCTGAGCCCAGGCCAAACCCCCTCAGCAGGATTGCCATTGACCAGCCCCCTGATGTTAACCAGCGGAGCTCCTTAGATCCAGCAACCCAAAAGCAAAGGGCAATGTTTAGACATGTCTTTTTTCAACCACTGCCATTTGAGAGGCCATTTTGACCTTATTGATTGATTGATTTAAAACATTCATATAGCTGCCCATCTTACAGCCAACTCTGCAACTGACTTTGAGACATGATATACATGTTTTTGCCAATGGAATATAATTCAGGTGATTGAAATTTAAAGAGCCCAAGGGAAAGAGATTTCCTTTCATATCCTGACAAGCTTGTAAAGGCTTTCCAATCCTTTCCCAATGTTCCAGTTTTCAAATCATTACCCAGTTTTTCTTTTGGGATTAGTTAGAAGATATTTTTCCTTTTCATAGATGCATGCAAACTGTGTTACAATTTTTAAAGTTCCAATCCCTTTCCCCAGATTTCTACAAGTTAACTCTGAAAAAGTAGGGAAAGGTGTCTTCTATTTTCCTTTAATTTTTAATAAGCCCGACATATCTATGGCAGGACATGTTAGTAAATAGAAGCATTATTCCTTCTGTTTATTGGAATAGTTTTAGAACACTGAACATCATAAACAGGTTTGGTTTACAAGCTTATTTAAAAAACAAAAGATGGAAGAGACTCTTCAAATATCTCATTACCCACTCTAGATGTTTTTTTCAAGGAAAGGACTAATGGTAGCCTGTCATAATTAACAGCACTTGTCCCGTGAGAGATCAACTGGCAGTGAAATATTTAAATTTGCTTGCAGTGAGATCCATGGTATATATATTTTATAATTCTTCAGAATTACTATCTGCTGCTCCAATAATTATAATTTATCATTTGTTGTGTGGAGGATTCAAAGTAGATAGCTAAGTATATGGAAACAAGTAAAGAAAAATTAAAGGGACAGGGCATACTTGGCTTGGAGAAAAACAGTGATTGTGCATATGTTAATGCTCTACTGCAGTGTTTTCCAACCTTGGCAAGTTGAAGATATGTGGACTTCAAATCTCAGAATTCCCCAGCCGACGTGGGCTGGCTGGGGAATTCTGGGAGTTGAAGTCCACACATTTTCAAGTTCCCAAGTTTGAGAAATACTGCTGTACAGATTTTTGAAGGACTATCACTAAGAAATAGAGACTTGCTCCTTGAAGCAGATTTGAGGAGGGGGTTTAAGTTAGAGAAAGAAAATTGCAATTATAGTAACAGGAAACTATTGAAGATAAAATCATTGACAATGGAACCACTTATTCAGAGGATTCAGTGGACTCTCCCTTGCTGAAGTTCTTTAAGGTCATTTTTTAGCAATCATCAGTTAAAGACATACTATGAATTAAATATACATATTTCACTAGAAAGTGAAACAAGAATAAAAGGAAGGGAGAAAGAAAAAATTGATAATGTTGGTGCATCAAGAATAATGCAGTAATGCTTTACAAGTACGAAAATTCTTTGTGAAATAGTTCCAAATACATGAATGTGGTTCCTTATTTCTATCAGTGAAATGTTGAAGGACTACAGAAATAATCTTTTGACTTAAGAATTCCAACTTGGCATTTTCCAAAAATGTTATACTACATCCTGTATCAAATCGAGTTATCAAGTCCATGTTCAGAGTTATACTTCAACAACATATCTGCAGCTCACCAGACTAGGATAGACTATCTGAGATGACAGAGTTATATTAGCATCACATGAAATTATAATATTGGTAGAACATGAAGAAAGAATCAAAAGAGTCCTTATTCCTTAAAGATTTTTCAAATATAATCTATACATTCACACTTAATGTGACTTAAAAACCACACATTACAAATCCTGTGCCAAGCATGTTTTGAGTTCTGTATGATGAACTCAAGTCTACATGGTCACAGATCTTAGACATTAATATATTTGAAAATTTGGCAAAAAGTGTACTGAATTTTCCTGCATGTGTCCCCATAATTTCACTGAATTTAGTAGTTTTCTCCACTGCAGGAGTTGTAGTGGTCATATGCTTATCACAGGAACACATGGAGAAGTCCCTTCTTCTGACCCAGAGTTTTTCTACATTCCCACATCCAGCCTCTGAGATATCTCCAGGTGTTGCCCATAGTCTATTGTGCCTATATCCTTATCCAAAAGAGCTAAAGCTTTGGTGGCCTGGATTTTTTCTTTTTGGAGAGGTGATATTCTCAAGCTATTTCCCAAACTTTAGCTTTCTGAAGCCTTAAAAAGCAAGTTCTTTGTGATAAAAATATAAAAAAGAAAAGATGCCCTTGAGTCAAGATTAATGTCTGCTGATACCATCCATGCAGTTTCTTGTTAGCATAACAGAAATGGATTGCCATGGCTTTTTCCAAAATATTTTTCCCACTTCCCACCTGATCCTGGAATTCCTAGGTGGTCTACCAGGTACAAAATAGAGCCTCTTTTGAATTAAAAATAATTATTTCTGACCCTAAAATACCAAGTAGAAGCTTGATAGATAGCATTCCTCATTTTTGTTGTAAATATGTAGCACTTCATAAAGCAGAATCCCTTAATGCCATTTTCTCCATTATTGTTTTCAGTTCTCTTACTATAAGAGGAACGAAAAAGCACTAAGTTCATAATTTTCTGCTTTTACGATAAATATGGATATGCAAAATTCATAATACTTTGACAGTACTACAAACCTCAGCAGTTCTGCCTCATTGATTTCCTGGGGCTTTATTCCCATAACATAACATCCCAGCTTTGGATCCTGGGAAATATAATATCCATGTTTAAGATAAATTCCAAACATCTTGGAAACTATATATCCTTATAATTACTCTTTTACCTGCAATCATAAAAAGAAAATGCTGGTTGTCTATATCTATATTGATTACTAGATAGTGAACAATTGCAATCTTTGTAAAATGCCTCATTCCTTCACTGTCCGTCTCATAGTCATCCTTAAGATTCCCTTTGATTACCCACTAAAGAGTCACTTGCTAGCTACAACTTCAGAACAAAGTTTTATTTGTAAACATCTTTACTAATCAAATTTAGCCTGAACAATATACTTGTCCAAGGGCATCTGGCAGACTTCAGAAGTGGGAAATGTATTTATTCATTTGAGATAAATCCCACCTGTCTTTGTACAACTCAAGATGATATATATACCACTACTTCTCCTATTTCCCTCACAACAACTATCCTGATAGGTAAGTTGGGCTGAAAGAGTGGCCCAAGTCAACCAGTCTACTTCCATGCTTAGGGCAGGACTAGAATGCACAGTCTCCCTGTTTCTAGTCTAGCTCAGTACTGCCTATTATTTTGATCTTCTGTAAGAATAATTCAGAGGTAGAACTTCATCCATAGGATGCCGAATTAGTAGAGACATTTTCAGATAATCTCTGGTGTGTATTTGTAGTACTAAGCCACACACTTGTTTTTAATTCCATTTTGAAATAACCTTGATAATAATATGAAGGCCTTTTCTGGCCAAGAGAAGCCATAAGAAGTTCCTATCAGCATCATGTTGTGTATAGATCAGCCTTGCCTAACCTGATGCACTCCAGATGTGCTGGACTGAAACTTTCATTTTGTTCATCCAGCAGAGCCATTGGAAAGCACCATTTTAGGAAAGGCACCGTGTGTAAGCTTGTTACTGTTTTCATTTAGCTGGCTGGAAAAACTAACCAAAAACATGGAAAATAAGGCTTTGTTTTAATGGGAATAAGGCATTATACAGTGTATTTAATTATTATAAGCAAGCAAATCGGTGTTTGTAGGCCCACCAAACTTAACATGACTGGGGCAAAGTACAACTGGGATTCAGACATTTGAAGGCTACCTTACCATATTTGTTGAAAGAATTTGAGCAAACCATTAAATTTTTTAGGAAAAGAGATTTGTTATCTGATCCAGTTGCGTTCTGCCATTCAGTTTTCAAGGAAAATTTACATTGGTACAGCCTCTTATTCTAATGATGAGATTTTTGAAACTGTTCTGTGAAGGGTGAGACTGAAGATCCATGGGAAATTACAATGATCAGGGTTTCCTAGGAAAAATATTATGGTAACATTGGTAAAAAAAAAAGCTTACAAATGCTTGAAGTACAGAGTATCTAATGATTTCTGTTTATGCTGGTCTATGATCATAACAAAGATTTGATTTGGTAATGATGTCTGTCAGCCTAGCTTCTTCTATCTTGATGCATTATTTACAGTGATAGAATTCTGAAATAGCACAGAATCCACATTAAGCTTTTCTGTATCACAATAATTATTTCTTAGAACAAGAAATATCTGTTATGGTTATATAGCTTTTTGTTTGTGGGGGAAAAGCCCATCGCCTAAAGTACATGTTTCTATACTTATTCCATGGCTAATTTTCCAATGACTAAAATTAAAAGGGGTACTGCAGCAGTGAAGGGGAAGATTTTCTTCTGCTAAAGAAAGGAGAATCCATTAACCTATAATAGAACTAGATTAGATGAAAGGGAGAAATGAAGGAACACTGCTGTTCTTCTGAAGCATTTCTCAAAATATAGCTGGTGTTAACCAAAGCTAATGGCAGAGTTGAATGGATGTCACCAGTATGGTATCCTTTCAATGCACAATTTTTAATATCCCCAGTCTGCATGGCTGTTGAGAGTGGAGGAGTTCTGAATTAGGGGACCTGGTTGCTCAGGATCAGAGACAGAATGAAACATCAGGATAAGGAGAGAAACTGCTTCAAATCTTCAGCAGACAAAGATGAAGGTGGGCTTCCTGCTTCAGGTCTGGGGGTTACAAATTTCTCAAATTCCAAATCTGGATGGAAACCACATTGTTGGTTGGGTTGTGCTAATAAGACACCAATCATATTCAACTCTCCAAATAAATAATAAATCCTCATTACCCCCATGTTGTCATTGCTTCTCCATGGGAAGAAAATCAAGGCGAAAAGACCAGTTCTTGGTGGGTTTTTTTTTTTTAAAGGAGCCAAACAGAAGTCCAGTTCTGACAATTTACCCAGAGAGAGGAACAAAGAGATTGTTTCCCTCCTTTCCCTAATTGTTTGCTGCAAGGCCCTAGGAGACAAGGGTGGTTTTGTTTTTTTATTTCTCTTCTCTCTTTCTCTCTCTTTCTCTTTCTTTCTCTCTCTTTCTCTCTTGCATTTTTGTCAATCTAATGATTCACTTATATTGCCCAACTTTTCCCTTCTCTTCATACCTTACCTACTAAAGGAGGAAATGCCACTTTCTTGGTAAGTGGACGTTAACCAAGAGGGACTTAAAAAAAGTGGTAATTTAACAAAAATATTATAAAGTGAAATTTAAAGAGAAATAAAAGAGAATAGAACGCTGTTGGAGACTCTGCACAAAGTTCAAAACCCAGGAAGAGTTCAGAAACTTTTCTTTGTTTATTTTCAGTACTGATGACATTTGTGGAGTTTCCTTTTTGTTTAAAATTTGTTTTTTCCCCCATCATCCCTTTCCCCTTCCATCATTTACACCACCATGTTCCTCCCCATACTTCTGTCTTCTACTCCTCGATTGGCTATCAACAAATAAATTTATTTTTTTAATCCAACCCCACACTTGGACCCCTGTTTCTAATCCTTTCTTCATCCCATAATATTCCCTCATCCACATCCTCCCCTTTCTCTCTTTTTAAATATCATTTTAAATCATTACAAAAATTATATATCATGTAATTTCATTTTTCCAAGGTGATTCCCTCCTCCCGATTGAACTTTCCCTCCTATTTACATTTGGTTTTGGTTCATTTTTTGTTTTGCATGCCAGAGATTTGCATGAGCTGCGTTGTTTAAGGACGAGAGATTGAACAGGGGATCGAGGTGCAGAGTAGTTTCTGTGTAGCCTGCCTTATTCAATCATTGTGCATTGCCGTTGTGAACTGCAGCTTTCCTTGTTGGTGGGGGGTTTCTTTTA
>JANHJO010003292.1:101367-117161 GCA_032468235.1 Pseudoxyrhopus heterurus
TGTAAACTGCTTAGAGAGGGTTGCAAGCCCTGATAGGCGGTATATAAATACAGTGCTATTGCTATTGCTATTCTTCCCTTCTTCCTCGCTTCAATTGCCGCCAGCACTTTATAAATTCATAGGTTATTATCAAGGAATTTGGGAGTTTTTCTAATCAAATAATATAAGCTGGCCAGTGTCAACTTATTGGGCAGATGGGTAGCATATAAATTTATGTAAATAAATTTATTTACATTTTTATTTACATAAGTAAATAAAATTATTTACATAATTTACATAAGTAAATAAAATATTTTGATTCACAAGTTTACCTTTTTCTGAATATATGATGCCTACAATACAAACTATTTAAAAGCCATTTCTTTATTACTTCTTTAATAAGCACTACTCCCTCAAACTCATTATTGGAAGGAGTTCAGCTTTGTAGATTGATGAAGATTTAGATTAGTCAAATCTAAAAAGCAACTGAGCTCTATTATTCTTGTGCAAATGTAACTCCCTTCTCCTACCAGTTCCCCACGTTCTTACTGTCTTCTGCTTTGCTCCCCCCACCGTTAAAGATGAAAATCTCTCCTTTTCCATCCTCTTTCAAGGTTCTTCCTGAAGAAACTTCAAGTGAAGCCCATAGCTGCAGGGCTGGGTTACCATGGTAACATTTCCTTCCATCAGAAACCTGCTGTGTGTCCTTGAATCCATCACTTTGTGAAGCTTTGTAGAGCTATGCTTTATCACTTCTGTTTCTGTCTGTCTCTCTCTCTTGTCTCATTAATAATGAAGCTAGGATGATAAGTATATCTAATAGTTCAAGTGTTGCTTTGATTGGTATCTAATGGCATGAGGAAATTATAGATGGGTTTGGTGTTGATGAAACAGGCTGGTTTCTTTCTAGACCCTCCTATCTTCCTCACACATTTCATGTTCTCCACAGGGTATTGCTTCACCTTCACGTTTCGACATCAGGAGAAGTTTATCTGGCTGCAGATGGGAAGAATGGGACTTTTTCTTGTCCTCTAAGATTAGAGGACTGGATGAAAAAAGGGCTACATTTTTCAGATATTTTAAAAATTGCCCCTGGGAAATTTCTCTGTCTCCATGCTGTAGTGACAATTTGTCAAAAGGTGAAATGTTTTGAATTTCAAAAAATAGGAAACGTGGCCCTCCTTCCGATCAGGCTGTGTGATTTTATCACATGTCAAATTAAATCTGCCACTATGACATAATGCTGATTCCATGATCTCTGACTGTTTTATTTTCATAGTCAGTAAGGGCAAAACTTTGCAAACAGAGGTAAGTTTTGAAGTGGTATAAAGAATTATTTTCTCTTCCACTCCTTTTTCATATGAAAAATACTCTCTTAACAAAATGTCTATTGCTGAAGATGATACATATATGCCTTCGAGTCAGTATTGACATTTAGCGACTGCCTGGATTAGTTTCTGAAGTTTTCTTGGAAAGATTTCAGAACTGGCTTACCATTCTTCCTAGGGCTCAGGGGATATGACTGGTCCAAGGTCCCCCAGCTGGCTTCGTGTTTAAAGCGGAACTAGAACTCAGTCTCCTGGTGTCTAGACTGATACCTTAATCATTATTGTACACCAAACATTCCCAAGGCATCAAATGAGTTCCTTAGGCCTAAATCTATGTTGAACAAACAACTAATCGACTTCCCAGCACTCTGCAATTGTGGGAAATTTAACATACATCCAGGCTGTCTAAGCAATTTGGGCACATCTTACAACATTGATTAGTCATTAATTTGGATCCAGCCTAAAAGAGCGGGATTATTTCTCAACATTGTGCAACATAACAATACTATAAGCCTAGCTTTAGTAGAAATCTTTGATAGATTCAGAATAAAGATATTCTTTGTATATCATCCGTAGAGATATCTAAACTGGCCTGCCACGCAAAAAAGTAATGGAAACTCAAGTGGATTCTAAAAAGTTCAGAATGACTCTGAGGTGCGTGTGCACCTCTGAAGATTTATTGGAGTGGCTGAAGGCAGTTTCACACATACCAATGTCCAGAGAAGGGTTGCAAGTGTAAATACACACCACCAATCTAACTGATTTCACACCACCCCCAATATATTCAGTATACAGTCTATTCACTCATTTAATTGCTTTATTCAATGCAATCAAGCATGCCTGATCCAGGACACTCCCATCTGTTTCTACTGAGCCTTTATTCAAGATCCCGTGATTTAGATCAGTAATTCTTTCAGCCCAAATTAACAGACTTGAAATTATAATATTTAAATTATATCTATCCTGGCTTGGGACTGTAGTCAATGTTTATAGTCTACTGTTTCTCCTGGGACTTTAATTCTGTGGACAATTATGGGTGGGCTTTTGGCCAGGACATAACGCTTCTTGAGAGTGAGGCAGTGCTGCTTCCAGGAAAAAGTCTGCTTCTAACTAACATCTAACCTCTGTTTTTTACAGCTTTAATTCTCCAGTGTCTCCAGCAAATCACAAACATTATTAATTCTTTCACATTTGGTTGTTTTAGCTGGCTAATCCAGGACTAACTACTGGTGGGGCAGCAGCTTTAGCACCGAAGAGTCCGGTTTAATAAGAGGAGGTATTTAGGAGGAGTTACAAGTCCACTTAGTCTGATCATACCAGATAAAAAGGAACAAATCTGGAAACTTTGTAGTTTAATCTTAAACAATTGCAAATTCTATTCTCCATTGTTTGCATTAAAAAAAAGTAAATTATGAACTGAACATTTGAAATTCCTGTTAGAAGACTCCTGCATATGATCATATTTATTTGCTGTATATCCCATCTGACTTTATTTTAGAAAAGAAATGTCAGTTTAAAAAATCAATGGGAAGTGAGCAGACTTGACAAAACACTTCTAAGAATTCAGTGTTAATATGGTGATATCGTGATCATCAGTGCTGTCCTCCGTTCCAAATTTTTAAAGCTGTCCTCTGTGCTAAAGCCAATGCCCCCCTGACCCCTCAGTTCCATTAACTTCATATTATTATTATTATTGCCAAGGTATGAGACTCTTTCTTTTTCTTCCCCCAGTGCTCGGAAGCGTCCAATCCCCTACTATCGACCCAGCCCTTCCTCTTCCAGCTCACTTACCAGCTACTCCTACAGTCGCAGCCGCAGTCGCAGCTATGACAGCTATAGCAGCAGCAGGAGCCGGACTCGCACCCAGAGCCGCAGTCCAAGCTACAACAGCCGAAGCAGTTCTGAGAGCACTGGATTTTGAGCACTCCCTGCCAGCCACTTTGAGGAATGAGCTGGTCCAGCTTTCTCTCCAACCCTGTCTCCATCCCCTTTTTCCAGGCATGGCCCAACTTAATTCCTCTACCAGGGCTTGTCTCTGTCATTTCTCTGGTCCCTTCAGGGACTCATCCTGGCATTCCTGGAGATGCTAGATGTGTCCCGTGGGCAAGGGCCTTATGAATTTGGGCCCAAACCTTAAGTGGGGAGTCAGAAATTCTGTAAGCGGGACCCATTTGCCCAAGGGAAAACCATGAAGCTATCTTTGAAAATGCAGCTCAGCAGAGAGGATGAAAAACTCAAATAGGATGTGACATTTTGATGTGGCTCATGTCTTTCCCGACGAGGACTCAAATATATGCTGCTTACATGGAAGAGAGGCACATTGCTCTCATTTCATTCTTTAATTTCTACCAATAACAGGTAGGAAGAATTCTCCAGAGGAATAATGCACCTATGATTCCCTAAGATAAGTAGAACAAATGAACAAATTTCAATTCCAGCAAAGAACTTTGGATGCCGGAAAAGGAAGGGAAAAGGGGTGGGGGGGGCTTTTAATTTCTTGTTCTTGTTTTCTTAACAAACAGGCCACAGAAGATTCTTCCTTGGGGTTGACTTTTTAATTTATTTCTTGCAGATATTTATTTCAATTTTGGTACCAACTGAAGTTTGGGGTTTAATTTATTTGGACAAAAAGGAGATGGGTGGGAATGGGCATAACCCTGTCATGTTCATAGGGGAAGAAAAGCTCTGATAGCTGTCAAAAATTGAGGTGGGTGTATGGAGAAGAAGGAAGGAAGGAAGGAAGGAAGGCTTCAAAAGGATGCAGAGATGAATACTGGATTTTCAGCTTTTAAAAGAGGGTTCACCTCTGTGGGCCTAAAACCAGCCACAGTCTAATTGCTACACCTTGAGATTATTGAATATGGTCACCAATAACAGATGCCAAGCACTTCTTGGTAGATGCTGCCACCTGCAGAAACCAATTTGATTTCAGGTATATTTGTTGAAAAGGTCCAAGTGATACTTCTTGATTTTTCCCTTCCTAATATTTTGGAGAACTGCTGCTGAGAGCAAACAATGAAGAGCTAGCTGGACAAATAGTCTGAACTGACACATGATACTATCCCCTGCCCCATGACAGCAGGCTGGCAGAAAAGCCCAAAGGTTGTTGGAAATGGCAGACTGTCAGCCTGATGTAGTATAAAAAAAAGCACTTTGTATGAATATTAATCTACACATCTCGAGCTGTTGAACTTGGATGACAAGTTCTTCAATCAGCTAAAGAAAACCAGAAGAGAGAGGGAGAGATTGAGAGTTGCTAATCGTATAGGTGAGCTGTCCCGGAATTGGCTCTAATGTAATTTAGAGCACAACCAGGTACCTTTCTTGCAAACCATGTCAAAACTCAGTAAAGTTTACAATGTACAAATAATAGCTTTAATGCAAAATGCCCAAATGAGCATAAAGTGCAGCCTTCCCAAGTGATTAACCTGTCCCTGATCATGCCAAGCTGTAGGGTAGAGTTCCCCAACCTTTCTGGCCTTGCGGACCAGCGGAGGTAGGGGGAGAGGGGGGACGGTTGCACATGAGTGGCTGGCAAGTGCGTGCATCTGCGCAACTCCATTTGCACTAGCAGCGTGCACATGCGCCTGCCGCTCATGCAAATGGAGCACACATGCACATGCTCACCTGCTGCTCATGTGTGCATGTGTGCACCTGCGCGCTCGCCCACTGTTTTGACGGCCTGGTTGCAAACACATGACAGCTCACTAGTGGGCTGTGGCCCAGAGGTTGGGGGCCCCTGCTGTAGGGCATTAGTGACCATGGGGGCAGGAAAGAAACATGTATCTATAGGATTTCCTATACATTTTATATATGCATCTATAGGATTTCCTTGACCAGTCACTGAAATCTATTAAGAATCTTTTCAATCAAGTCAAAGGATATTTCTTTAAAAAAAAGACATAATGAGGACTAGTTATCTGACAAATTGAATAATAAAATAGCTGAAGACATGCAAGATAGAGGAACAGAAATATTAGTAGATCCTTTGTTTGTATAATAAAAATAAAATGATGGGTCTGTCACATCTGTGGAAGCATTTTTTTTAATTGCAGCATTTCTCAATCTCAGAAACTTTAGTGTGTGTGAAGTTTGACTCCCAGAATTCCCCAGCCAGCTTGCTGGAAATTCAGGGAGTTGAAGCCCACACATTTTAAAGTTGTTGAAGCTCAAAGCTGTTGAAGTTGAGAAACACTGCTCTGTTGGTTAGGTTTTCTCTGTTCCATAGATAGAAAATCTGCAAATCATCCCATTTAGTTCTAAGGTTTCTCTCCAGAACTTGTTCCTGTAGAAACTGGAACAATTAATTTTGGCCTATAGCCATTCCAAAGCCAAAATAAGGTAGACATTTTGAAAGAATTTTTGTCATACAAATTTATAGGCTGTTATCATCCTCAGTTTTTTTTTTTAGGCTCAGAGCCACTAAATCTGAGCCCTCAACTTTTAGTAGCCAAATTTTAGACTCCAAAATAGTATTTTGAAATTCAGTATAGAAATATTGGGGGGTGGGGTATATATAGTTGATGGATTGACACTGGACAATATATTTTGGCCAAATAATTATTCCTGTGGCACTGAAACCTTTATCATTTTGAACCTGTTTAGTCAGAGTTTGAAAATGTTTTGAAGGAAAATGACTTCTGTTTATCTCTGTTTTTAAGTGGCACACCAAGTACTTCTGGGATTGTCGAGATCAAGCACTGCCAGGCACAATTATAACATAAAAGAAAGTCTGGTTTGGTTGACAAGATGAAAGGAATAACGGGCTCCATTTTTTAAAATATGGCTTGAGGCTTCTCTGTTTGCAGAACAATTCCCTGTCTAGAGTTCAACAATTTATATTCTTAATGTTTTTATAAGTGCTTGGGAAGGAGGGCAGGCAATGAGTTTGGTCAAGACTTCTCCCATTAAATTACACACAGCCTTTGTGTCGGTTGGCTCTCTATGGCCAATTTGACAATATTAAATATTGATTAATGGCCAGCAGTTTCCAAACCAAGTTAACAAGGACCGGAACCACAGTGTTCCTCCCCATTAGTGCATTTCTCTGGCTTTCTAGTTTCTATAACAGTAAAACTCAGACAGTGGTAATGAACAGAAAAAGATGGTTTATCAGGGAAAATGTTCAGTCTTCCTAGCATTCATTGGCAGTCTCTGCAAGAGATAGCAAACAGGAACAAAATATGTTGTAGAAAATCTCTCTTCCTCTCTCTCTCTCACTCTCTCTCTCTCTCTCTCGATTGTGAGTGAAGCTGTAGATTCAATGATCTGGTTCAATTATAATAAAATGTACAATATCTATATTGTAATGGAATCTCCATGATGAAATAGAGTCCTTGCTCGGGGATGGGACAATGTCAACGAAAAGCCATAAGTCAGTGGCAGAAACCATGCTTCTCATGGAAAAGTCCAAGGTTCAATACCAATGGGTGGAGAAAGAGCTGGGGAAAAACTGATCTGAAATTGAGGAGCTGCTGCCACTTGCTGTAGGCAAAACCGCACTCAGTAGCCTGACTCATTGCCAAAGACTATTTCAAAGATATACTCAAATATATATCAAAATATGTGTGCAAAGAATTCCTCTCAAAACCCTGGAGGGCACCCGTAAAGATATAGAATTGGGAGTTGAATCCGAGACCTTGCAATGAGAAATCCTTTGCAGTCAGCACAAGTCTTTCTTAGTAGACGGTATCTAAAAGTGGCAGGCGGCAATAACAATAGCGCCTAGACTTATATACTGCTTCATAGTGCTTTACAGACTCCTCTGTTTTCAGAGTCAGCATATTGACCTAATAATCTGGGTCCTCATTTTACTGACCTCGGAAGGATGGAAGGCTGAGTCAACCTTGAGTAATATCCAGCATTCATTAAGAGCCAATGAGATATGTACATGTTTGTGCATAAGTATCCCACCTACTACTGGACAAATGAATCCGTCAGCTGCCCAATTTTAGCATCCGGTAAACTCACTGAGGGTAGTGTTTGTTTGTTTTTTTTACCAAATTTCTACATCAATATTAATCTGTTAAAATATTTAAGCATGTTCAAACACCAAGTAAAATTTCCATAAGTATCTTAGAGTTTATAGGAAGTATATAATACTTAATTCAGCTAAATGAGTAACTTCTTAACTTTCCAAACTTTTTTACTGCATTAATGAATTCTATACAGAACTTTCATAATAATAAGATATCAACATGGAGTAATAATTGGTGTTCAATTCCAGCTGGTTTTATGCCAGGGCTTTCTTTCTATGGCCTGAACAATAATCCCAATATCAAATTAAATAAAAGAAGATAGAGTTAAGGCACATCCTCAATAAAAGCATATCCTTTATTGCAGATTCCAATTCTTTTATCAAAATGATGAAAGGAGTGATGCACCATGATAATTCAACCTCTGTTCATATTGTATGTGTGTATGATGTCACCATGCATTTACAAAAGGACCAAAGCTTGAATCACAATAGCACAATGGTCATTCCATCATTTCTTCCCACTTCATGGATGCCTCTGATCCTTGATGAGATCAAAACAAAACATAATAAGATGAGGAAAATTCTACTTGTGATAATCTTGGATGAAGGATTGGAATACAACATTTTATTTAAAAAAGGATTTCATTGCAGTCTGAAATAGATAAAATAATACGGTAGTAAAAAAAAATCTAAGAGTTTTGATTAATATTATTGCCTGGAGTCTGGACAAGAACCAGTTACTCCAAAGAGGAAATCGCCTATCCTTTGGTAATTAATATTTATTAATTGAGTTTGCAACATATGAATTCCTAAGAGAGCTTTAGCTTTACTTGCAAATGATATTTCTCTATATATCCAGGTGGGTGGTAAAACCTTTTTATGATTCTTGCATATATTTTACAATGGAAGGAACTGCCAAGGGACCCGGAAACTGGCTGCTTTGAAAGAGTGGAACCTGAAATACATGTTTATTATAAGGAAAGTTAAAGTTTCAACACAGGAACTCCAAGTACTCTACTTTCAAATGAGAGACCAATAAAAAGCAATTTTCAGGGCACAAAATGTTTGTTGGTTACCTCTTATTCTTTCTTGGACCCCCTGTTTTATGAAGGAAGGAACATTTTCAATCGTTTGCTATTTTAATAACTGATACTCTTTTTAATTGGTAAAGTTTATCAATAAATCCATATTGGGCCAACATCAGCTGCAAAAATTTCTACTACACAATATCAAATAACCTTTGTATGTCCAACTAGACTGCCAATTACAGATTCCATTTTTAAAAGTATATCTAAAGTATATCTAAAATAAATATAAAGTATATAGTATATCTAAAGTATCTATTGCTCTATTTGAGTCATGTTAGCATTTTATGAAATTATATTGTACAAAAAAAGATTATTTTGTCTGTAGTTTGAATTCAGAATAAAAAAATTGGCATTTAGCAAAATATATTTAACAAAGAAATTGGATAATTATTTGCAAAATTACCAAGCAAGTCCCAGTTGCATAGAGTTGTTAGAAGAAGTTAGAAAAAAATATTCAAAACTCATAAGCTTTTATAAACTCCCAATAAAAGGAAAAACATTTATTTACTTATAGTCGATCAATCTAACTAGACTCTAAGTATGTCACAATAGGAAAAATCACCATGAAAATAAAACTAATTATAAAAATGAAAAAGCAACTGTGACCCAAAAGACAATCATTACAGATAGTCCTCAACTTACAACCATATTTGAAACAAGAATTTTCAGTGCTTTGCAAGGTAGTTGTCAAGGTCACAGATGGTGATCATATGATCCTATGGACTCTGTGACCATCATAAATGCATGCCAGTTGCCAAGTACCCAAGTTATGATCACATGACCACGGGGATATTAGTAAGTCACTTTTTTCAGTGCCATTGTAACTTTCAACCAATACTAAGCGAATGGTCGTAAGTCAAGGACTACCTACTATATATATCTATATCCATAATAGGAGGGTTTCACTCATCACCAATTTATTCAAGGCTTTCTAGAGGAGCCAGTTTTTAATGTGTTTTTGGAAAACCAATATCATAACCATCAGGATCTTTTCCTGTTTGTATGGATTTAATAACATCTTTTATTTCATGTAGAAATGAAGGAACTGTTAGCTAAACAAATTGGCCATAGGTAACAGCTATTTTAATTAATTTTCTTCAGTGTAATTATGGTTTATTATTATAAAATAGATGATAAAAATGTAAAATGTGCTGAGAGTTATTACCTATTTTGCCCTAAGCATCCTTAATAGAAATTTTTGTTGTTGATGTTTCAGACAAGAGATCAATAATTTACTATACCAGATCTTTCCCCTCATTCTCAGTATTTTTTCATTGTGCAATTCAGTTAATATTCTGTATCAAGTGCATTTAAAGTATTGTTCCAATTGAGAGACAAAAATAAATATTCCAATTGAGGGATAAACACTTGATATAAGCATAGCATAAATTAAAAGTTCCTCAATTTATTTTCCCAAAGTTTAATTTTTTTTCATTGTTCCTGTTTAGTTTCATTTTCCATGGCATAATGCAATAATACATCAGTGGAAATATTTAAATACATCCCTAAAAATCTTCCCAAACCCCTATTAAAATTGACAGATTAACATTTAAGAAATGTTTTTAAAAAATGTTTTATCTCTTTTATAAAAAGTTTTAAATACCATCTTCCAAAAGTAGGATGAATCTTTTCTCGTAATAATTGAGAAAATTATTGGACCATGAATGGATATAGTAGCAGAACCTATATTCATCTATTTGATTAACTAAGGATCGTGCTTCTAAAAATAATCAAGTTGAGAACAATGTATATTGCAATATATATATATATATATATATATATATATGGATTGGAATTAAATTTTGAATAGAATTACAATCTACAAAATCTCTAAAATCTCTGATCCACAGCTAAATTAAAAAAGATATTTTAAAAAGTCAATGTAAAACATCTGGAACATCTAGCATATATGCAACATAGGGCCATAGTAATTAATAAAACCAGTAGAGTTATTAAAACATTTATTTACCAGTATTAAAAAAATATCCTTCTGGATCATTTATTTCTGTTCCATTATACATTTTGAAAATTTATTAATCAAAATTAAAACACCTCTAGCAGACTCTGAATTTCTAAAAAGTAGGGGAAAATATTAAATATTGGGAAAGAATGCTGCTTTTCATTTCAAATAATAACCAATTAATAAAGTGCTCAGGAGCCTCTGCATTAAAAAAAACAAAAAAACATGTTTACATCAGAGTCCTGGTTAAAAAAATCATTTAAAAATGAAAACAAAAGTTTAATCTCTTTTTTTGTTGTTGTTGTAGTTGTTTCCAAGCAAACTTTACTGAATAGCTTTCACTGCTGAATTGTTTGTAGAAGCCTCTTGGAAAAAAATACCTTTCTACTCCAAGTATCTAGCTTCCTAAATGCAGTATATATCTCATATTTCAGACTTTAAACATTTTACAGTAGAACTTGGGATTTATCCTGAATGAAAAAGGGAATCTACATAATGAGCAATTTTCATTTCAACTGCAATTATAAAAAAAAACTTTGCATAAATATTTCTCTTTAAAGACTGCTATTGGCCAGGATTATAAGGAATCTTTAAACATATAAATTATGTCTACAACAGAACCTATAAATAAACCACTCCATTTGATCGACATTGTTTCAACACTTGTGGCATGTTATTTATCAGAATGTTTGAGTAATTTTATGTGACTTAGTCACTAAAGTTTGAAGACACCACATCTCTGCTTCAACTCCAAAATGAATTCAGACTGTAACTATCCCTCCACTTTTAAAAGAAAGCTTTTTCAGATAAATTATACTTTTTTGGGCAAAGGAACACATTGATAGCTATTCTTGTCTAGTTGAACCCCTGATAGTGTGACATCTTGTCTAGCCATCAGCTCAGTTTGCATTAAACTCATACAGCTCTGAATACGTATTTTTGGCCCCGCTTTGGATATTGGTAAAATTATTAAATATATTCATGGCAATGCTACCAAAAACTCTTCAATTCCCAAATTTTTCTTCCTTTCTTTTTTTAAACTTGTTTTATTATGTTGGAATGGGTAAAAGCAGAAAATTTGTTTTCAGTGACCCTATCTGTGCTGTTTCAAATTCTCCCAAAGTGCCTCTCCTTCCTAATCTGATTTAAAAAAGCCTTAAGTGAATTTTCTATAAAACAGGAAGGAGACGCATCACAAAGATAACGATAATTTTGCAATTACAGAGACTTTTCATTCTCATACGGAAAGTACAAGAAGTAACATCCTGTCCATGAAAACTTCTTTAATACTTTCTCCTTGGTTAAAAAAAAAATCGAAAACAATTGCTTTTCATCAGAATGAATGAAAATAATCAGGAGGAAATTATATGAAAGATTGATCACATTCACATTGTCCACAATTGAGAAAGCTGAAATCCAAACTGACAGTGAACAAATAAAAAGACAAGAATAAGACAGCCCTTTTTTATTTTTTAAGACTACTTTATAAGTAGACAGTACTTTATATTCAAGGTCAAATTTAAAGATGCTGAGTTTAACTGGAAATAGAGACAATCACGCTATTACTGAGCAATCCACAAGCTTATT
The DNA here is from genome assembly GCA_032468235.1 of Pseudoxyrhopus heterurus. Classification (NCBI taxonomy): domain Eukaryota; kingdom Metazoa; phylum Chordata; class Lepidosauria; order Squamata; genus Pseudoxyrhopus; species Pseudoxyrhopus heterurus. Next base: position 113,287 of record JANHJO010003292.1, read on the forward strand.
TCAATCAATCAATCAATTTATTGGCCAAGTGTGATTGGACACACAAGAAATTTGTCATATGCTCTCAGTGTACATAGTAAGAAAATAAGATAAAATAAAATACATTCATCAAGAATCTTCAGGAATCATAAGAATCATAGATACAACATTTAGTGATAGACATAGGATACTAATAAGCAGTCAAATCTAATACTCGATACTAATAATCTAGTAATCAAATACTAGGAAACAAATAAAAATAATATAAATTGTAAAAATACAAGAAATGCAGTATAGTCATAAGTGATAGAGATAGGAGGATGAGAAGAGTAATAGTAATACAGACTTGGTAATAATTTGACAGTGTTATGGAAATTAGTTGTTTAGCAGAGTGATGGCATTCGGGGGGAAACTTTAACAAAGACTTCTACATTTATGCCCTCACACAGGGAAAAATAGTAAGATGACTCTGAAAAAGGAGACCTAACCACATAGGAATGTATCATCCTCCTTCACTTCTTTTCACAAAAGGGGAATTCGGCTACATTTGTGTCTAAAATGTGAGAGGGGAGGAACCCTTTATGAATCCACTTAAATATCTACCAACTCAGTTGGCTTCAAGAAGATCATTGGCACCAGGCATTCTGGAAGGCAGAGGTTTTACTGCATTCATGCTAATGAGAACAGAAGCTCTTTTCTTCCAACTGTCCTAAATTTGCTGTTCAGTTCTGGCTTGAAATGACATTTCCTATAGTATTTCATTCATATAGAAAAGAGGGATTTTGGCACATCAGTGTTGGAAGCATAATAAAATAAATGAGAGATTATTTAATCAAAGTTGATTGAAAACTTAAACTTACACTGTATTTGGTAGCCAAGAAGGAAGTCAAATAACTCCACAATAGGTCATACACATCTTTAAAAGTACAATTTAAAAAAGGAAATTGGCTAAATATCTCACATGCCCCTGTAGTGATGTCATGACTACTTTGTCACCTTTCTACTAGGGCAAGATTTTAAAAATTAAAACCATTGTCCTCCTGCCCTTCTTGCAGGGATTTTTCTTGGATGTGCAGTACCCAGTTGATTCTTGGGTGATACAAAATGTTGGATTAAATGGGCTGTTGGTCTGATCTTAGGGATCTTAACCTTTAGAAAGTGTGATTCCTGGACACAAGAATGAATTCACCACTGCACTATACCATGTTGTTTCTATAAAGAGAGGATAAAAAAATCCACTGGTGGGTGGGAGATTTCTGTAGGAAAAAAAACACAAATATAAAGTACAAAGATACCAGTGACTGCTTGCTTATCTCCACCTCATGCCCAACTGTATCACCATCCTCACATTAAATGGAGCACCTAGAAAAATGCAAGACATGGTGGCAGAATTTGGGCAGCAAGATAAACAAGGGGTGATAAAGACATAGCAGATACACTTGTGCAACATAGTAAGCTTGGAACTTTCACATAAATGAATGTAGGCATGTCATTCTAATATATCAGAAAATTGTTAGGCTGGGAGAAGCTGTATTAAGGTGCTATAATTGGTCTTTTTTTTTTTTCAAATCCAGTAATGGGCTGAAAACTGAGTATTGCAGTGTAGGAAAATATATATGTAAATAAAAATAAGATAGATTTTATTTATTTATTTATTTTATTATATTTGTATGCCGCCCAACTCCCGGAGGACTCTGGGCAGCTCACAACAGTATGATAAAAACAGTATATAAAAGAAAACAATACAATCTTAAAATGCATTCTTGATAAATCAGCTCTTGGGCTAGGTCTCAGCATGTCCCGCAATAGATTAGCAATAAATTACTGGGTCTAATTTCACAAGAGGGATTTGCCCCCATGTAAACTGGGGAGCTGAAATGGAAAGCTTAACTGGTACAACCTGGAATGGACTTGTCTATGAAAGTGCCACTAGCTCAACTTCAATCTCAAAGGAGTATTCCTGGATTGCACAGGTCGATGTAGCAAGCCCAACTTATTCCAGCAGTGGACGATTCCTTTGAACAGACAATCGGCTTTTGAAAAACAGAACAGCTAGGACTCTGTTGTTGTGTGCACATCTGGCCAGCAGGAGGAGATGAAGACTATGGTTTCCACATATGTGCTGGAAGTTGTTTTGCATGTAAGCAGCTGTTGCTGCTGCGTCTGATTTTCCTCTCCCCGAAATCATGCTGGTTTCTCCTAGCCTGTCCATGATATAATCAACTTTCTAATCTGCTTTAAAGCCTAGTAGGAATCAGATGGTGCTGCATGGAAGATAGGATCTGCCTAGTGAGATCAGCGGGATGTTATTTGCCATCTTCAAAGATGCTTTGAACTTAGCATTGCTCTACAAGTTGAAGTCCACTTTCTACAGGCTAAAGAACACGGACTGCCTACAATCAGAGCCTTGTTTAAGTGCCTTTGATTCCATTCTCAACAGTTTAGTAACTGTTCAAAGTTACAACTGCACACACAGACACAAAAGTACTTACAACCAGTCCTCATGTTTGCAACCCTCACAACATCCCCACAGTCGTGTGTTCAAAATTCAGGCACTCGGCAGTGGCATGTATTTATAATGGTTTCAGGGTCATATGATCCTTATTTGTGACCTTCCCAACTGGCTTCCAACAGGCTAAGTCAACGAGGGAACCCAGATTCAATTAACCACGTGACTCAACCTAGAACTAAGGAGAAATTTCCGGACAGAATAATTAATCAGTGAAACAACTTGCCTCCGGAAGTTGTAAACACTAGGAGTTTTTAACAAGAGATTGGACAGCCACTTGTCAGAAATGACATAGGGTCTCCTGCTTGAGCAGAGGGTTGGATTGGAAGACCTCCAAGATCCCTTCCAACTCTGTTATTCTGTATTCTGATTCACTTAACATCTACAGTGATTTGGTTAATAAGAATGGCAGAAAAGTTGTATAATCGGGTGCAACTCACTTAACCACACATTGCATAGCAGTAGAAATCCTAGTCCCAGTTGTGGTTGCAAGTCGAGGCTTACCTGTATCTACAGAAACAACATTCACTGAGCTTTACTTCTGTAGGAAGCCCCCCCCCCCAAAAAAGCTGGAAGAATGAAATATTGTGAGGAATATTAAAAAGGCAGGATAAAATATTTCCCCTAAAAGAGAAATAAAAGATCTTAAGGGAGACAGAAATTCAGAGCCCCAGCTCCCTGTCCCCAGCAGATATTTTCTGCCCATTAAGAAAGACTGGGCCAGCCTATCTACAAAACAAAAGACCTTCAGCTCCAGGATGATGGGATTATCCTTCAGGGGAAAGCCATTCCGCCACAATAGGAACCACACAACAAGCCCCTTCATTGCATCACACAGCAAGCTTCAACCAGGCAACCTCAGCTATGACCTCTACATAGCCCCATGGGAGTCTGACAGCAGCCAATAGAATACATATTCTTGTACAGGAACAGGAAGCTCAAGTTCAAATCCCAAGAGAGGGTATAAATAACCCTCTCTCTCAACTCCATGTGGTCAGCTGCAGAGGACCATGTGCTTGATGGTTCTGCTCATGGGTGCGATTCAACCGGTGTAATAAGCGGTTCGGTGAGCATGTACTTTGTGCGCACGTTGCATTTGAAAATAGCAAGAAAACTTACCTTTTATTGCAGCCCCAGTGAGTCAAAACAGCTGCCACGCAGCAATCTGTGCTGCCGCGCGGATCAGCTAGGCTTCAAAAAAGGGAAATGTAAGACAGAATAGTGAAGGCTGGGCGGGCAGGGCCAACTCATCTCTGGAACTACCGGTTCGTCCGAACTGGTCCGTACCGGCTGAATCCCATCCCTGGTTCTGTTGAGGGTGTTGAGATCTTGACCAGCTAATAATCACACACAGTAGGCCAGAGCAATGTTCAAATAACAAACAGGT
>JANHJO010003293.1:97508-107995 GCA_032468235.1 Pseudoxyrhopus heterurus
TATTTCTTCCAGTTCTGCCTCTCAGCAAAGTCACTGGATATACAGGATATATACAAGATGATTCATATTAATCACAACGTAATTAATATTTTTAGTTGGATGTCTATTTATCCAACAAAAGGGTACCACTTGTGGACTTACAATTTTCATTACGTACTGTCAGTAAATACCTAAAAATATGGGACCAATAATTTTCAAAAACCCTCTATCATAAAAGGATAAAGGAGCTAGGACTGGCTATGGCCTCTTGCTGAAATGATCAAAATACTTTATGTACTTTACTGTGAAGAAATCAGCTGCTACTGTTCCTTATACAGGTAGTCCTCAACTTATGACCACAACTGAGCCCAAAATTTATGTTGTTAAATAAGACATTTGTTAAGTGAGTTTTGTCCCATTTTATGACCTTTCACGCCACAGTTGTTAAGTGAATCACTGCAGTTGATCAGTTAGTAACCTAGGTTGCAAAAGGGGATCACATGATTTATTTGTTTGTTTGTTTGTCAAACATGTACAAGACAGCAGGTGTAAGTCTAAACATAAATATGAACAAAGGAAGTAAATACAGGTAAATGGGGACAGTAAGACAGGGACGGTAGGCATCCTGGTGCACTTATGCATGCCCCCTTTACGGACCTCTTAGGAATGGGGTGAGGTCCATGGTAGACATGATCTTGGAACACAACAGTGGTCATTAAGTACGAACCATCTGCCAAACAGCTGAATTTTGATTACATGATCATGGAGATGCTTCCAAGGCCTTAACGGTGAAAAACGGTCATGAGTCACTTTTTTCAGTGCTGTTTGTAACTTTGAATGGTCACTAAATGAACTATTGTAAGTCGAGAACTTGCATCAATGCACTTTTCAAGAGCATTGAAACTACATTTTACCACACTTGGCTGCATCCTTAATAAGATTATTTATAAAAGCTATTAACAAATGAGTCCCAGTCGCTCTGATAGTAAGCTCATTCTCTGATAAACATTTGGTTTAGTTCACATTGCTGAAGGGTGTTACACACACACAGAGAGAGACACACACAAACCCACCTACAAATACAGTGGTGGTTGAAAGTTCATGTACTTTTGCCACACATTTTTCTCAATAAAGAAAATCGATAGATGTAATGTTTTGGACTCATTTTTTTTAGTTCTCTTTATCTTGCTTTAGGATTTGTGTAGAGAACAAATCACATTTTAGGTCCTACGTATGCAGAAATATTGAAATTTCAAAAAGGTTCACAAATTTTTAAGCACCACTATAATGTGTGTGTGTGTGTGTGTGTTAACAAAAGTTTTGACTAAACAATCACAAATGACCAATTAAGCATCATTTGTTCAAAGACATCCATTATTATATAATCATGTACCATTTCCTTCACCTTCTTCTCGGCATCCTTTAGTGAACAGATGGTGCCAAAGGAATGGATCAAAATTGCCTGGTTAATTAAATGGTGTAACGAAGTCTAGCTTCATTTGCCTGAAAAGAGGATAAACACAGTGGGAGGGGAGAAGACTGGCATCAACTTCCCCTCGTCGTATTATCGCTCAATTTAAGTAAGCTGGTGACCACACCCTGCAGTTCTTACTTTTTGGATGGAAAGAAGAAACAAGCCCACATCCAACATGGAAATAATGGGCGAAGTTCAACTCAACAGGTCATCCAAAAGGTAACTGGAAAACAATTCTACGAAAACATTGTAATCTTTTGATACTTCAAAAATGGGGCTACTAATTATGGGGACAAATGAGTAAAAAGCTAAACTCAAAAGATGTACATACTGCAGCATTATATTACATACTACTAGAATTCTGATTCTAGTAGTATAACTAACATAAAGCTAGAAACAAATTCCAATGTAATACTGATAAGGGCGAAACATTCACGCACAAAAAGGGCTCCATGTGGCTCAGCATTTTTCCCCCAAAGATTCTGAATGCAGATAGAGTGATGGATGGATGGATTGATAGATGGATGGACGGACAGACAGACACCTGCATGCCACCACAACTTCAATCTCTCCTATAGTTTACTAAGGTGTGAACAATGCTCATAAAATCCTTGAAAAGAGAAGTTGTGGCATGTAAAAAAAAAGTGCTTCATGTGCCAATATCAACTTCCTCCTAGAAATATTGCAGTTTCTGAATATCTCAAGAGACATTGCTCCATCCATTTAAGCTTTCTGCAAATCTACGAGAACTCTACGAGAACTTTCTGCAAATCTACGAGTCAGCAGCTTGTTCAATCCACTCAGTAATACAAGCAGCTTTTTGAAGACAGCCATGGCCCTGGCAAATTTAAGCTCTTTTACAAAAGCATGCCTTTCTGTGCCAGTAATAAAAAATAAAAAAAAGTGACAGGTTAAGATGAAAAGTAAACTTTATCATAAATTCAGAAGTAGAGTTAGCTTTCTTTTACACCTGGAACGCATACAATGTCTTGGTGGGCTCCCACTCTAGTACTATCCAAGTTTGAACCTGCTTAACTTTTTGAGATCAGCTAAAGTTGATTAAGCATTGCAACACACATGTTCGGATAACATATGGAGTCCACAGTTTTGGGTACAATTCACAGAATTTCTCCCAGAGTTGCAACTAAAATCTTCTTGAAACATGGCACAGCAAGAAAATAATTAAATAACCATATTAAATGATCTTGATTAATGTTCAATTGAATTTAAATTTAATATTTTATTCTGATCACACTCACTATGCCTTTTCTCTTGTCCTACTTCTCGGCCGTGCAGCTCCTGGCAAGGCAATGAAAAATTAAGAATAACCCTTAACCTAGTTCAACTACTTGTTCAATTGCTTTAATAGGAGGAGATGACACTAGGACAGGGCCTCATTAATCAGAGATACAACAAGTAGCTTGCTTCTTGTACTTCCTTTACACAGATACTTAATTTGAATTACTGTTGTTCAAGAGTTCTCAACACCAAAGAAGTACAACAGGAGCAAACCACTTTACACTCTCCAAGTGTTTTAGATTACACTTCATAGAGTCTGTAATTATCGGTCATTTTAACTGTGGATTATAAAACTTGAAGTGCAATAAAAATGTAGGGTACTACATAGTCTGGAGAAGCAGAAAAGAAAGCTTAATTTATTCTGATTTTGTGGCTAAAGGAAAGCTATATATACTGCCTTGAATTCACGAAGAAAAGAGTGATATAAATCTAACATAATTAAATAAGCCAGAAACTGATTCTGCATCGAATCATAAAAGATCTCAACTGAATCTGGTTTTCTAACATTACCAAAGTATTTTTAAAATACAAAATTATTCCACCACTCTGCCACAGTATGAAAGTCCTCCCCAAAGAGTAATGAGTACGAAATATGAAATATACTAAGCCAGCAAGCAACAACAAAAAAGGAAGCACGATGGTGAAAATGCAAGATGGATTTTAATAAGAGGAAACAGCACTGTGAGAGATGGCCTTTTCATATTTCTGAGCTCCAGAGGATCTAATTATGGGGAGAAAGTATACCTATGAGCCAAAACAGAATTAAATCAATCCCCAAGATCTTAACAATGAACTTATGCAAGGCAAACAAAAGTAGCTTCTGTGATACAAAGCTAAAAGTTTGAAGAGCTTTAAAAGCTTTTGCAAAACCCGAAATGTGAACATCATTGACAACTGCCAAGAAGTGCAAGCAACAGGTACAGTATACTCCTCTGGAGCTCACCCTCTCAAGCATCCTATCCTGCTTTGAATCAAATGTTTATTCATGAGAATTGGAAGCGCAAAAATGTAATACATTTCATGTTTCTGAGATAAAAACAGTTAATTCAATTTCTGAAGCTAGAGGGCAAAGTTGTGGTACTGTTCTTAGCATCTGATCGCCTTTACAATTGAAAAAGTCTTTATTTAAACAAACGAGATTTGCCAGCTTGCTAATCCTCAAGGGCCAACTTCAGAAGTGCTTGATGCTAGGGAAGATTAATTCCCAATTTAGGATGGAAATTCTGGAGTTCTGAAATACTAAAGGACAATATGGCAGAATATTCTGGTTCAGGTATAAAGCTCATTGGCTCATAGCTAAGACCTACCCTTGCTGTGTTGCAGGGTTTGTGACATAACAGAATGATTTAAGGTGCACCAAAATGTTTCAAAATTCTTTAAAAAAAATATCAGTTAACTAAAAATACAATGGAACTGGTTTTACAGCATACAGAAAACTTTTCCAAATTCTTGTAGTAGGGCTGGTTACAAACAAATAAATTAAGCAATGAAATTTCATACATGAAGTTTACCCTACAATATAATGATTATACATTCTGAGTTTGCAATCATTTGCATACTTATCCAGGAATAAATATTAACTGAATGTAAATTGACACGCATACAATGTACTGTGAATACAGCAATCCAATTTCTTTTAGACACTAATTCTTGTGTTACAGTGCTGCAACTATTTTTAAGCTAATTTGTATAAGCATTCAAATGTCAATTCTCTCCCCAAAGTGAGAAGCGCTGTTTGTGATATGCCAGAATTTCTGTGAGTCCCCTCAGTATTTTAAAAAATTAAAATAAAATAAAACTCTAAAAAGGATCTTGAGGATTAAAAGTCCAATATGCAGTAACCAGAGTTGACTACATTAAATTAGACAAATCAAGGTATCAGTCAAAATAAAATTTTGTATAATTAATGTTCAATAGATAAAAACCATCTTGGATGAAAATGTTTAAGAACGAAACAAGTCTTTTTGGAACAAGTCAACAAAACAAGCTTTTACTCAAAGGAATTTTGGCCCTATTGCAAATTATCCTGAAAACTTGATTATACTGTTACTCCAGGCTTCTGTAAGTTCTCAACTTACAACCACTTGTTTAGTGACTATTTGAAGGTACAACAGCACTGAAAAAAATGACTTATAATTAGTTTTCACACTTACGATTGTTGCAATGTCCCCATGGTCACATGATCAAAATTTGGGCGCCTGACAACTGGCATGTATATATTTATGACGGTTGTATTGTCCCAGGGTCATGTGATCTCCATCTGTAACCTTCCCAACTGGCTTCCGACAAGCAAAGTCAATGGGAGAAGCCAGATTCAGTTAACAACCTCATGGTTCACTTAACAACTGCAGTGATTCATTTAACAATGGTGGCAAAAATGACAAAAAAGGGAGGCACAACTCATTTCACAGCTGTCTTGCTTAGCAAGAGAAATGCTGGGCTCCATTGTGGTCATAAGCCAAGGACTACCTGTAACAGGTAAAAACTGTTGATAGCATTTAAGCAACCTGACTTTTTTTTTTCTTCAACTAGAAGTCCATTATTCCATCATGGACAGCCCAAGAAACGATCAAGAAATGGGGATTAATGATCACTGCTTTCATTTCTGCTTCTGTGTCATATTTTAAGCAGCTGCTTATAAAATAGTTATCATTAACATAGGTTAGGAAGATCTACTCTCTAGACAACTGCCTCGGGGAGATACTTCCCCTAAGCAGCAACACTTGAACTCTAGCATTTTAGAAAAACATAGGCAACAAGGAGTGTATGTATTCATATTTATGCTCGTATATACCATAGTCAGAAAGCTGCATGCAAACTCCCGTCCAGCATTTTGCAGCTCCAAGATCAGAATACAGAAATTCCGCTATGCAATATTTTTCCGCCACCCCATTGTTCTGGTCGACACGCACAAAATGATAAATTTCTTTTGAAACAAAACATTTTCAGACCCACTTCCAGATATCACACATTTTTTTAGCACTTGGGTAGTACTGCTACAGAACTGAGTGTCCTGAAAAATAAGGTGTAGGGCATTTTTACATAAAACCATACGAGACATTTGATATAATTTGGAAACACATGCTGCGTTATCTATTCTGCCTGGAAACCTCTATGTAAATTACCTGAAAAGGGGACTAATTTGAATGTCTTTCCACATTACATAATTTGTCTTTAAACAAATGGTTCCATTATAAATAGCCTATTATTGTTCTATTTTTCAGACCTACAGGCAATTTGATGTCCAGCCAGACTTAGGCTCCACCTGACTTCAACTGTATTTTCCACTCCAGAGATGGTCGTGCTAATATTCATAGTCAAAATAAAGAATTTTGTGAAACCTTAAAACAGGGCTGTCAAACTCGCAGCCGCGGGCCAGATGCGTCACGTGCTGGCCACGCCCCTGCCCAGTTTAACGAAGGGGGGGAAAGTCCCAATACATCACGTGATGCTGCCATGATGATGTGAGTTTGACGCCCCTGCCTTAAAATATTAAGAAATTTATTTTAAAAATGTGTTTAATTATCAGATGCTGTAAGAAAAAAAGAAGCAGGTAAGATGCAGTGCAAAGAATGGAGGAGAGTAGTTACAAAATGCTTTTTTGGAAATATGCTCATCTGTCCAGGATTATGGATCCCTTGTGTAATTGTTTTAGAGACATCTTCTTATCAGATTCCTCAGTGCTTTCAACAATGTCAGAGCTTCTAACGTGTTGCATTCACTGGAAAAGTTCTTAAAAATTCAGGGAAATATTCAGAAAAGGGTCTGCCTTGAAAATAGTCCAAATAGAACCACGCTATCTTGTTCAAAGTTTAGGAAGATACCAACTTTGGAGAGAAATTTATAAAATGGGTAATCTAGACTACACTTTATGGAAAGCATGAATAATTATTAATGGAGATCTAACAATGCTTTGTAAGATACTAAAAGGAATGCCCACTGTCTCCTCTTGTTTTTCCCCCCACCTGGTTCTTGAATAGATATATAAGCAAGATGAAAGAACTGTGAGATAAAGATTAAAAAATAAACCTTTTAAAGGTTTATTCTGCAGATGTCTTGTTATTGGTCTTGAAAGTTTTATTTGTATCCTGCCTTATTAGTTTTATATGTAACCCAAGGTGGCAAATATATCCAACACACCTTCCTCATCTTATTTTCCTGACAACTACCCTGTGAGGTGAGTTTGAACTGAGTGTGACTGGCCCAAAGTCACCCAGAGAGCTTTCTTGACTTGAACTCATGGTCTCCCGCTTTTTAGCCAAGAGACTTAACCATTAGACCTAACTGGCTGTGGTACTAAGATCCTTCAAAGGGAAATGAAACATTTAAGGGGAAAAATAAACCTGGTACATTAGCAGGTTTTAAAAAAATAAATAAAAAAACCTCAGAAATTACATTTAATTACATTTAAGACATTGATGATATGAGAACTTTCAACACACATTTATATATTAAACTGTGTGTGTGTCTTTAAACATATACGTATGGGTATTGCATAAAAAGTAAACATCCTTGGCCAGAATTACAGGCAAAAAAGCTGGAAATGCACTGTATCATCAGAATTTTTCAAGTCAGCAACATTTCCAGATTGCACTTATTTTAAGAATGCACGCATGTATGACATACACAGAGAAAAGCTATCGATGCCAGCCCCTACAGAAGAGATACCATTCCACAACAATAGAATGCTAATTCCCTAAGAGACTAAGTTTATTTGCCATCATTAACAACAAAGGAAAAGGAAAGGACTGCAAGAGCTGCCTGAAAGCTCCAAACCACAGTTAGGAAATAATTAACACAACAGTTGTACAATTCAACACTTGAAAGTGCAGAGTTAGAGAGATATTTTCAAAGAACTGCAAAAGCTTAGAACAACTCTATCACTGTTCCTCTAACTCATAATCACTGAATAGAAATGAGCAAGTCTAAAAAAAAGTTGCTCTCGTAAATGTGGATTGCAAAAATAATGTGAAACAGGTAAACATTTAGCTCCCTTGTGGAGGAAGAGATTTGAATATTATAGGAATTCTAACAGGATCAACATTTTAATATTGTTTTATGTATTTCTCAATAAAGCCATCAGCTATCAGAAAACTAACTCCTAAACCTCCTTGCACCCAAAAGTCAGAATAAAGAAATCATCCAAATTTGTTTGCTTATTTTAAGCTTTAAAAGTGTTCCCCTTTGGAACATCATTTCCTCTCAGATTAGATTGGTCTCATCCCTGTTGGTCTTTCGTAAAGCCCTGAAAACTTGCCATTGTGCTTAAGCCTGGGAGTCTGGATGTGGGTTAGATATAAATACCGGAATATGGATGATAGGTCAGATCATGATTGGCTACTATGGGCTTTTATTTTTGTTTTATGTTATGTATTTTGATCTGTTTTATTCTAAGAGTTACGTAAAAGTACAATGAACAGCTACATAAATTGAGGAAGTGAATAAATACTCGACATTTATGTTTACAGAATAGTAGAAAACTTCTTTAAAAAATGAAGAGGGGGAAAAAGAACTGATGGTTCAGAGACTACAGAAAAAAATGAAGTGGCCAAAGATGAAAACAGGATAAGAAAGAGGAAGTGGAGAATGAGACAAGGGAATAGCGTTTATCAGAAAAAGCAGCAACTTCCCAAAAGGTCATTGCTCCCACAAATATGTTTCTGGATTTAAAAGGGGTGAGGGAAGATACTGTGTATGCCACTTCTTTCATTCAGCATTTCTATGCAAGCGAGCAGTTTTTAAAAAATTCTTTTTTTCCTAAAGTGAATTTAACTGGATCATTAAAAAAAAAAAAGGACTATCAAAACTCACTGAAGAGTTTCTAGGACATTGAAAATCGCATTTACCAGTAATCCATTTAAAATTTAGTTAAAATTATAATGGTAGATGCTCAAAACCTTTCACACTCTCCTGTACCACTTCATATTTTTACCAATATAATAATACTGAATACATGACATTAAGATTTCTATAGAAACAATGCCACTAAGACAGGATTTCGACTTCACTGGGTAAAATCCTTGAATTAAAAAAGGCTCAGAGAAACCCATGAGGACAAAGGCAGATGTCTGAAAATTTTATAATGAGTCATGCAAAGTTAACTGGAATAATGAAAAAAGTGAGGAAGGTTTACCAGAGGTTTTCATACCACAAAGCAGCCATTTGAGTACTTTCTCCATAAAACTGAACAGAGTTCAGCAACTAATAATTAGCAAATTTTCTTTTTTGCCTTTGAGTAAGACTTTACTCCTAGCGAAAACATGAACAAGTCTATGTGCTTTTCTAGACAATGTTATCAGAAGTAGTTTACTACTGCCTTCTTCCTAGGGCTATGAGAGAATGACTGGCCCAAAGCACAAATAGAATTCAAGTTCCCTACTCCAGCATCTTCATCATTAGACCAAACTGGTTCTCAAATCAATTCTTCTATGTAGAAATGGTAGGGCCAGTACAGGATCCCGCCAGCTGCATCATGGTCCAATCACTGAAATGGTTACTTTCATCTCAGAAAAGGAGAAAAACAGATGTCATTTCCTTTACTTCACAAACTTATATTCTACTTGCTCCGAAATGGCTCTGGCCAGCTTACGGTAAAAAATACAAACGGACTGAAAACCATGTATGAAAACTTTTGAAAAGCAACTACACAAGTTCGTTCAAACTCAAATTTTTAATGATGAGAAGATACAAGGAGAAAACATGTGAACAACTCATTTCTTTCACGTAAAGCTGTGTTTTGTGTCACTACAGGAGCTCCACCTAGAAGTTACCAAGTCACAAATGACACTGAGAAAAGATTCTAAAACATGGGTGTCAAGTCCTCCGGTTATGACAGCAATTGGGACTGAACTTTCTGTTGCTGAGAGATGTGGTCATGAAGCACAATGTTATACGACTACATTGCCTAGCAAAGGCAATCCCACAATCCTGGTTGCTGCTGTAATTTCAGAACTGTGCAGGCAGTTGAATGGGAGCCCCAGGCAAGCAGATTGATGAATGCCCCAGTGCCATAGTAGAGCGGGCATGGACAGACACTCTAGAGCCATGATGGCGAACCTATGGCACACATGCCAGAAGTGGCACGCAGAGCCATCTCTCTGGACACACCAGCCGTCGCCCGTTGCTCTTCCATCTGATTCACCGGAAACTGGAAGAGCAGCTCCCCAATACGCATGCGCATCCCAGGAAGCTGAGCTACCGGTTTCCGGTGCTCCCCCTGCGTGCGTGCGCACTCCCGTTTTGGCACTCGGTGCCGAAAAGGTTCACCGACACTGCTCTAGGCAGGAGGGACCACAGGCAGGCACTACAGAGCATGGAGAGGCAAAAATGTAGTGCAAGCGGAAGTAACTTCTGATTTCTTACCAGCTTCCCACTAATTTTGCTTGTAAAAACCTGGCAGGGAACATCAGAAATCACCCTCATCTGACCACAGCTTACTACACTATTGTAAGCATGAGCCAAGCACCAATAGCCTGGATCGTGGTCTCTTGACCATGGAGGCACTGCAATACCTGGAACTCTGATGACTGGTCATAAGTCCCCCTTATTCAGTGCCATAACTCTGAAAGGTCATTGAACAAGCAGTCGTAACCAGAGGACTACCTGTATATTCCAGGCAGTGAATTCCAGACACTCCAAATGTGTGACAGTAGTAACCAAGCCTTGAGTGGTGCAGCGGGTAAAAACGCTGTACTTAAGTAATTAAGTATTCAGCTCCCAGCTGCCTGCAATTTAG
>JANHJO010003294.1:6097-19650 GCA_032468235.1 Pseudoxyrhopus heterurus
ACAGTACTGTATTTGTGTGCTTCAAAATCTTAAAAAAACAATAGAGTTCATAGAGATCTGGAACGGATCGATAGTATTTCCATACAACCCAATGGGAAAATTTGCTTCGGTTCACAACCAAAGTTATGGAAGGAACCATGAACCGAGGTTCCACTGTACTACTTTGCATACTAAGTCCTGGGGCCAGGTGGGAAAAAAGACTACTTGGTTTTAAAACTGAAAAAGCTGTGATATTTTATGCATTGCCACATAGATCCCTTTGGCAGAACATGACTTGTCTCTTCCAATAGGGTTTTATAGGAAACAGTTACCTTCCTCTTGCAGCTTTGGAAAATTTCCTCCTCCAAAGATGAAAGCTTCCTTCTTTCAGCAGGGGTTTAACAACTGTTTACAAAGCTTTATTTCTGTTTGGTCACAGGGATATAATTAACTCCCTGTTTGCTTTGCTGAGCTAAAAAGAAAAGAAAAAAAGAAGAAAAAAGAAGTCCCAAGTGTCTCACTTCCAGTCCAGGGGAGGAGCATTCATGTGGATATTTTCTCCAATGCTATCCAGAAGATTATGGCTGGAATATGTTTTCCTTTTTGACAGCAATTAAAATAGACTGTATCTTACTTAATTTGGAGGTGGGAGAAACATAAATTCATTTGATGTGTTTCCTAGATAAGGACGAGTTGATGTCCTCAATTTGCCAGCTAACTGCTTTTGAAGTAGATCCATATGGTTTCTTTAAATTCTTCTTTTAACTCTTAATTTGAGAAATCAGGTGCCATTGTATTGGCAGGTCTCATAAGTGAGGAACAGGGTAATCAGAAGGCCTAGCCTGACGTTAACAGTAATCTCTTTAATTACTGCAGTTGAATTACATACACAACAGGAAGTCCCAAGTATTCGGTGGGACTTATATCCAATCAACATGTTCCTTCCTGGGTTAAACAAATATTCAAACACAAATGGATCACATTTTATAAGGATATGTGAAGTATGTTTTTCTCACCCATTGTATCAACATTCACAGATTGTCCAAATAATTTCTACATCTTTTTCTATTATCATAAAGATCGTGAAATATAGCTGCTTTGTGCCAAAGCATTGTAAAGTGTGCTAAAAATAATGGAGGTTTTTGTCGAAAAAAGTTATCTGTTACTTTGGTATATAGCAGGTGCTGTGTTGTTGTGTAGTACTGTCTGATTTTAACTATTGTTGACCTTGGAAAAGAATATAATTTTGAGTTTTCCAGAGAACTGCCTATTGTTGACATAGGTATACAAAAACACAAGTGTGTAGTACTCTACAGTAAGGAAAATTGCACTCATCTGACTATTGTGGCCTCTTTCTCACTGCAATGATATTTGCAATGATATATCTATACATATCTTTGTCTGTCTGTATATATTTGTTTATTTAAATGTATTGGCCACCCAACTCCAGTGGATTTTCGATGATGTGTGATGTCTGTACAACCATATGTAAAAGATAGGAACTCCTAAGAGACAGTGCTTTTTTTCAGGATGCTACTTTTCTGTATGTAAGAATATTTAGTAATTTGTAATTTAAAATTGTTTGACCTTGCTGCAGGATTGTTTGCTGGATAATTCTAACCTCTGAAAGTTAATGTCACAAAAGAGATCAGAAAGCATTTTCTTGCCACCCTCCACCATTAAAATAAATTATAAATTAATGTATATTGAAGATGAAGTCACCTGATGCGCCTGTGTGGATGAATAGCCAGTTCACTGCCAGTTCTTACACATGAGGAGCAGATACACTGACACAGGCCGTCAATGAATAGCATAAGTGTCTCAAGAATCTGGATTTCAAATTGCTCCAAAATTGGATTAAGGAACTTGGGAAGACAAGCAAAAGACTAGCAAATCTACAAACACCAGCTAGCTGTCAGACATGAAAATTCCTTAATCTCACAACACAGGGACAGAATGAACCACAGTTTCAACTGGGAAACTAATCGCATCTTAGTTCACATTCAGGCAAATCACCCATCAATGCACACATAGAGATAAACCACATTTACACACCATAAAAGAGACAATTAAAAAAACGTAGGAAAGAAACAAAAAGACTAGAACACATCCCCTCCACAGCAGCCAACTTTCAGAAGAGCAGGGATCAACACCAGATGAAAAGTCAGGCAGAATACAATGCTATACTCTAATCAAGAAACCAACAAACACCAATTGGCAGGGCAAACTACTATATATAAACAGGGAGTAAACCCACACTCATGACATTGATGCTGTCAGCTAGTCAGATGATGAAATGTCTGCAAACAAACAACCAATCTCAGAGAGTACCAAGAACTCCACAATGAATTTTGCATTACAAAGATAGCTGCTTATTGCAAACAGAATAATTCATAATAAGGTATTCATATGTATATCTTAACTTCAATTGAGAAGAAGAAGAGTAAATTCATTGCAAGAGTCTAAGTCTTAAGTAAAGTTTCAATAGAAGAGAAAATATGTAGCAATATATGTGGAATCGATGGTTTTATTGGATAGACACCAAGCAAACAATAAGCGGTAAATGATACCTTAATTAAAGAACTTCTAAGGGGAAAAAACACACACCACTAAAATGGCAGGGCAAGCTACTGTATATAAACAGGGAACTAACCCCACACTCAGTAGCTAGCACTGATGATGTTACCAAGTTGGGTAATTAAACATCTGCATAAAAACAACCAAGCATAGATAGCACCAAGGATTCCACTTAATCAAAGTGTTATGCTGGTACAATAACATTTAATAAGTAAAAGAATAATTATTCTGGTTTTGCTGGTGTTCATTATAATGCTGAAATGCATCCACAAAGTTACTTTCTTTATATCTTTTATACATAGTTGAATTGATTATTTCTATCTTGGAAACATTCCGCTCTGGCATCATTGACCCCAAGCAGCTAATTGTGCAATTATTTTTCAACTTTGGGGCTAAAGTGTTGCTTGTCCTTTATGCTTGATTTTTGAAACCTACCATTGAACTTCTAGTCACTGTATCTGAATGAAAAAAAACTTTGTATTGTCTATTCTCCCTCATTCTAATGAATTTTATATGGTTCCATGCAACTCAACTGTCTTCCATTTCAAATGCTAGTGGTTTTGCATCTTGAACACTTCTTGGGAAGCGCCTTGAGAGTTCTTCAATATAAGGTGCCTTTTCTGTTCCTCAAAGTCAGGGTCAGCATAAAGACATGATTGCATTGATAACAGCCAATTAGGGTGTCAAAAGAGTAGCAAGAGAGGAGGTCCTGGAGAGGTATAACTCGCCTCTTTGCCAACCCCTTAGCCTGATTTGCTAAATGTTCCCTGCAAGAATTAAAAAGCTAAGGTAAATGCCTTGTTTATTTATAACAGAACTTTAGATTTTTTAAATACTGTTTTTCCTCTAAGATTCTCTTAGCTAACTATCTGTTAGACTCTAAGAGTGGGATGGTTTGAATGAGAATTTAAACTTGGATCAAAGTATACAATACAATACAATACAATATAATATATTAACAGAGTTGGAAGGGACCTAGTAGGTCATCGAGTCCAACCCCCTGCCCAAGTAGGAGACAGTTTTAATCGCTCTCAGGAATTGAACTACCGAGCTGCTGACCTTAGCGGTACGCAAGCCCAGCATCTTACCACATGAGCCACCGTCTTGTTACTTAAGTGTTCAAGTGTTCTATGCAATACAAACAGATATATTTTTTTTCCTGAAGAGAGTCAAGCTGCAATATCGGACATGACTGTAATTAATATCTGTAACATGAACCACTACAATATTTCTTCCTATTTTTCATCTATGTATATTACTTGGTATTTTTTTGATGACTCCCCCGATGCTTCCCCAGATACCTCTTCAGATGTCAGTTCGGAGGAAGATGAACCAGTGGGAGGGCACGTCAGGAGGGGAGTTGGTCAATGGTTCCAAGCAGCTGTCTGAGAATGATTTGGCTGAAGCAAAGCTACAGCAGGACAGACTTCAAGTGGGTGCAGCTGCAGCCAATCAGCGATGAGGAAGAGGAACTGCATTTTGCACCTGATCCACAAACACACAGGGCAGAGAAAAGGCAGGAGCAGTGAAGGTCAGCCAGATTACTTGTGAGGAGGCAGCCTCACCCTTCTTGATGGGCTGCACCAGAAGTTGGCTTTTTAGCACAGCAGACAGATGGAGACGATACTGGGAACAACGTGTTTGTTTGTTTTTTGCTTTGTGTTCTTGCCTTGAACTTTGGATTGTATCCCTTCACTTGTTTCCTTTGCCTGTGGATTTGCCATTATCTTGGAACTTGCCCTTGTCTTGGAATTTGCTTTGGACTAGTGGACTTGACTTGCCCTTGCCTTGAGGACTAGTGTTGGCTTCATTTAAGTAGCCCGTGGAACTCATTGGGGTTGAGCTGATGCTGGCACAGAGAATTGTTGGGGAATACCAGTTCAGGCTTGGAAGCTTTAATAAAGGCTCCTTACACTTGTGGTGTGTGTGAATGAGTGGGACAGCACAATTTTGTGGTAATATCATATTTTCAGACATATAGTAACTTCCTATTAGAATAGGAATGTGCCACATCATTGAATTTAGTACAGTGGGAACTCGGTTCACAAACACATTCTGTTTGCAACTCGGTTCACAAACGCATTCTGTTCGCAAATCGGTTCACAACCAAAAAATCAGCTAAATGTTCAACTCTGTTCACAACCAAATCCTTGGTTCACAACCAAACTTCCTGAGGACGAAGAAATCTCAAGAGAGAAAACACCTGAAGGAGAGCGTCCTTCCATCGCGGAGGCGGACTCTGCCGCAAAACAGCAACCTCTCTCTCGCTCAGAATCAACCGACCGACTGAACAGTTTTCTCTGTTGTTCATGGTATTCTCAGTGTTTGTATTAAAGGGCTTTACTGTTACACTGTGATTTCTGTGGCATATTTAACTACAGTACTGTATTTGTGTGCTTCAAAATCTTAGAAAAACAATAGAATTCATAGGGGTCTGGAATGGATCGATCGTATTTCCATACAACTCAATGGGAAAATTTGTTTTGGTTCACAACCAACTCAGTTCACAACCAAAGTTATGGAAGGAATTGTGGTCATGAACCGAGGTTCCACTGTACTGTACTCTCTAGGAGTGCTGTGGCATTCTACATTAATCATTGGAATTTCCCCAGCCTTGCCTAGACTAAATCTGAAACTTTTTGCATGCAAATAGAAGCTGTAACATTGCTACAGCCTTTCCCTTTGTGCTGGAAACATTAATGGGCATTCTATAGAGCAAAATTAGAAGCAAGTGAATGCTCCCCAGATCTCTCCAAAGCAGGTGTATATTTTTGGAGATGGGGAGTGGAGGTATAAGGAACTTGAGTTCTAAGTCTCACAGTCACTCAATGCAGTTATCACACTTCTGAAGCTCATGGCAGAAATAGCAACCCCATGTTTTTCAGATATTTTAAACTTCAATTCCCATAGCTGCCAGGGAGCCGGGTGAATTGGATGGGAAAGTTTGAGCTGAACAAGTAGTACAAAATATCTGGAGAACAACAGATTGCCAACCTTCAATCACTGAGAAGGATTCTTTCACTGTTAAGTTCTAAGGGCAGGGGTCCCCAAACTTGACAACTTTAAAACTTGTGGACTTCAACTCCCAGAATTCTCCAGCCAGCATAGCATAGTCTTAAAGTTGCCAAGTTTGGAGACCTCTGTTCTAAGGATAAAAAATAATTTGCAGTTACATTTCAGCACGAATAAAACCACCTTATTTCTAAAGTCAGGAAGAATAAACAAGGTACAGATTTCTAAATGCTTCCGCAGGATTTCAAAGATGCTCCAATGGAGCCCAGAAGCCACCAGTGGTGCAAGGTAACCAGTTTGAAACAGCAAGTAGTCATGGCACTAGTATCAGTTACTATAAGATCCTTAGAAGTGGAGGTTAAATATTTCTTCAATATTTCTCAGAAAAATATTGTTTCTGTGTAAGACATTGCAGCTAAATCCCATAACTATTGACTTGGGAATAATTTCCTATTCAATTTAGGGCTTACTTTCAAGATTGTGTTCTAAAATGTATCAGTTAGGATTAGAGTTATTGAAATATGACTACATATTTCAATACATATCCACATTGCATCACGTGTTCATGCAAAATATTCATAAATATACAGACTATTTGTTGTGAATATTTTCAACAATATTCAAAACTGTTTCCGCTTTTGGGATATGGGGTCATTTTAAAGGCATTTTAAAAGCTGCCCGGAGTCCTTCAAGAGTGGGGCGGCATATTGTTGTTAGTTGCGAAGTCATGTCCGACCCGTCGTGACCCCATGGACAACGTTCCTCCAGGCATTCCTGTCCTTTACCGTCCCCCAGAGTCCATTCAAGCTCACACCGACTGCTTCAGTGACTCCATCCAGCCACCTCCTTCTCTGTTGTCCCGTTCTTCTTTTGCCCTCCATCGCTCCCAGCATTAGGCTCTTCTCCAGGGAGTCCTTCCTTCTCATGAGGTGGCCAAAGTATTTGAGTTTCATCTTCAGGATCTGGCCTTCTAAAGAGCAGTCAGGATTGATCTCCTCGGGGCGGCATATAAATATCAACAATAAATAAATAAATAATAAATTTGAAAGTGTTCACTGATTTAATTGTTAATCTCGCTAATGCTTGGCCAAATATGATTATTTTAAGATGCCTGAAGGACTGACATTGATTTTGTGATTGATATAAAAAGTTGTTCATTCAAATAAACCAGGAGTGATAGAAAAGCTAGAGCTGATGAGAAAACCTGTGGCAGGAAAGAGGATACCAAAAAACCAAATATTCTCAAAATTATACTAATTTTGACCCTTAAATGAAAATCAGAACATTTATAAGACAGAAGCAAATGCATGTCCATGCTGTAGTCCCATATCCACCTACCTAGAAGTAGATCCCATTTAATTCAAAGGGTTTTATTTTGGAGGAGGTAAACACGGGATTCTTGTATGTCGGGGTTAAGTATTTCACAGCAGGAAAGTGTAACATTAAATGTCTTTTAGTCTGTGACATCTAATGATTGCTTCAGGCCTTTACATATCTTTGTGCCATAACTTAATCCTGCATATCCACTTATCATGTTTTAAAATCTAAAACAGTTTTGTTTGGGTACAGTCCAGAATTTTTTTTTCTCAAACTGGCATTAGCGTTAAACTTGTCCTTCATTAATTAACTTTATTAAAACTCTATGAGCCTTTGAAGGAAATAATTATTTCTTCAGGCGATTAAGGACATATACGCTGTTGCACCAGTCAGATTTTAACTCACTTGGTGACATGTGGAAGGAATTGGCCTTAAGCAAACTCATTTTTGAGTCACTTTATTTTCTTTGTAAACAATTTGAAGGCTCAGCCATTTGTACTTACAAATCTTTGGCATTAAGGAATTGGGGTCTCTAACTCCACATGCACACAAGCAGTAACTGTTTTTATGCCAAGCTGTTTGTAAGCCTGATTTGACTGCCTAGGCTATTCATTCTTTTGTGAACCATCGGTCTAAAAATGTTAACCTGCATGAGTCTTGGGGTATGGGAGCACTAAATCTTCCTTCTGCAACCGTATAATGAACAGACTGTTTCATTAGGAAGACAATTCACTCTACAAATCCAGCCCAAACAACTTATTTCACAATTTGTGAGCAGAATTAAATTTCGAAGGGTTGTCTGGGAGGGAAGGAGGGAACTAGACAGGAGTAGGTGAGTGGCATACAATGCGCTGAAAGATCAGCGTATTAGGACAAGTATTTCAGTCAATTTCATCGGCAGCCGTGGGCCTGCATCTTGTAGGACTCGTAGCATGCAGATCAGCGGATTAGGGGGTCCACAGCATCAGGTCAAGTGTCCTGAGGGGAGCTGATAAACACCCCAAACCTGACAACAGATTTTTCTTTCTTCCTGCACCACTTGTTAAGTGTTAGAGCAAATCTTTTGAATGGTGCGGAGGTTTACTTAGGGGCCTTTTCTTCGAAGACACTCTATCCAGTTTCAGACGCTTTCTGGAATAAATTTACTCCAAATCTTGCGCAAATGCACAGACCCACCCTCTGCAACCCATTCCATTCCTTCCCCTCATCTTAAATATGCTCTTTGTCTCAAGGTGTGTGAACAGGAAAAAAAAAAAGAGCCTTCTGCTGAGAATGGTTAAGTCCCGATGGATTACAACTTCATAGAATTGAGGCACTTTGAAAATGGAGACAAAGCTATTTTGTTCCTTACAACGATTTTCGTCTTTATTTTGAAAGAATGCCTTAAAATAAATATTAATATATTTCTACCAGTCTAGCAATGCGTTATGTAAAAACAAGTCTTTTCAGAAAATTAAAATAAATCACATTAATGATTTACAAGAATGAACATGGCAGCAACCTATCTCATTTTTAAATTCTTACTTCTTTATAAAAACTATGTACTGAGGGAAATCGGTCCTGTAATGTTAAAATTCCTACAGATTCTCCCAAGACTTCAAATTCACTGGTAAGTTTGCTGGAAGACAAATTATATAGAAGCCCAAGTTTCTTTTTCACCTATACATTTTCTGAGTACTCGCTCGGTCTTTTTTATTCTCCAGCTAAACATTTTGCTTTTGAAAAATAAGAGTAAAAAAAAAAAGAGCTACAATTTTAAAGTTTTAGTAAACCATTTTCATACTGAAAAAAATATGCTTCTCGATTCAAAGGTGACAGACTTTAATTTCTTTGGATGGTTCTGTTTTTCTGATGCTTTAATCACATATTAGGAAATATTCTTGCCTTTCATATTCTTCATTTTTGGTAGAGAAGAATTATTATGTATTTTTTGACTGTAATTATTTGGCTCATACATAAGGGTATAAATCTGAAAATACATATCAGATTCCTTAAGTGACACATGCTTAGAACCATCTTATCTCTTTCCAACGAATGCTTCTAAACCAAACCAATGGATCTCCAGCATTCTTGATTACAACCCTTTTGGTTCTGCATTTAAGTTGTGGCAATGCCATTTCTCTGCCTTTTCCAAATTCACCACCACAATCAAGGCAGAAATAATTCCAGTCCCTCAAGAAGCATTAACCAAACGACCATAAATCGTAGCAAATAGTCAGCTCACAGAAAATGGTTTATTGGAAGACAGCATATCCAGAAGACCAGCAAAATTGAGTAAATCAGCTGCTCTGACAATACACGACCAAATCTAGCTTTTGGTAAATGCCAGGTTCTGCTTCACTTCATAAGCAACTTTAAAACAGAGTCTTTTATTTGAAGCTGAAGCAAACTGCTGCCTTCAAGCTTTGTACTGCTTAGATCAATATAGCAATGCCCTTGAACTTGATATATTGGATTATAATCCCCATATCTTCAGTTCATGTGACCCTTGATCTTGCTGACTGAAGTGTTATGGAATTT
This sequence comes from Pseudoxyrhopus heterurus, assembly GCA_032468235.1. Classification (NCBI taxonomy): domain Eukaryota; kingdom Metazoa; phylum Chordata; class Lepidosauria; order Squamata; genus Pseudoxyrhopus; species Pseudoxyrhopus heterurus. The sequence continues at coordinate 15,503 of JANHJO010003294.1, forward strand.
TAAACTATGGGACCACTGCTTAGAGTAAGAAATTATAAATCTTTCTAGTCCAATACAGGTCTTTGCCTCTCAATAGTAATCTTTCTAGGCTGAAGTCCTCCTAATTAGAATAATATAGATGCAATTTCTTTGTTGATATATTGCTCTTTGTGACAGAGAGGTGAGAGAAATGAATGACATCACATTATATTGAAAATGGATAGTGAGAGGAAAATGGGTACAGACCTGTTAGCACTGCTCTTGTGCTACTGTACTTTAGATATAATCCATGGAAGAAGCTAATCGTGCATAAAGGATAGACTCAAAAGCTCTATATCCTAGATTTTGAACCTTCTCTTTTACAAGTTCTCCATCATACTTATATAGCATACTAGCTTGGTACCCGGCTTCGCCCGTCGCCGCTCGGGCACAGCCAGCCTAACCTCGTGGTGCCGGCTGTGACCGGGCCAACCCCGTTTGGCCGCTGCCTCCTTGTGGTGGCTGTTGTTAGGTCGGCAGTCATGGCCGCAGACACTCCCTGCCTCCCCGGCGCTCCCTCCCCCATTGCTGGTCCTGCCGGCTGCAGCCGGGCCTATCTCGTCCCGTCCCAGCCTCCTCCTAATGGCCGCCGGCTTCAGAGCCGGCTGGAAGGCCGGTGTTTTGGTGGGGGTCTGCCCTTTTTTGGGGGCGCAGACCCCCCAAAAGCGTTCGTGACACCCCCCAGTGCTCAGGAGGGTAAAGTACCTGTATGCGAAGTTTGGGTGTGATTGGAGGGGTGGAGGAGTGTATAAGGCACATACATACAAACCCACAAACCCACACTTCTGTTTTATAGATATAGATATGTGTAGCCTTTTCTTTAACAGCTTTTACTAAATAAGAGGCACCAATTAGCACAAATTCTCTTCTCACACTTGGTATGTAGACTGATATTTAATCAATTATCGAGGGAGCCAGAGTCCTCTCCTTCATTAAATATATTTAAGCAGCAGTTAGACCACTAAAATTTCTTCAGCTTGGATTCCTGAATTTAGCAGGAGCTGTTGACCTAAATTACCTCTTTCAGTTCTATGGGTTGTATACATGCCATATATCCCTTTCTTGTAATGTTCTTGCAACATAGTTACACTGCATTGCTGTCACATAGCTTTTGATATATGGATTGGCTATGTACCATCAAGTTATTTTCAACACTTAGTGACCATATATTCAGCATATGATTATTCTGTTGTTTTTCAAATTATACATTTTAAAACTGTCTAAACTTCTAGATGTTCCCAGAGAAATAAAGCAACATATTTAATGTAAAGATTGCCTTCAGATATGCCAGCCATGATTTCATTATCAGTGCAAAGAAATGCATTCAGTACCAAGAAGAGTGATATCCAAAATAACTTAATGGCTGTCAAATTGTTTTCTCTTTTTCTTTCTTTCTTTCCTTTCTTCCTCTTCTTTTTGGTACAGCTGTTTGGTTTGGAAACAATGGATTAGAAAAATATGTTTCCTCTAAAACATACCTGTGTAGAGTATTTATCAGCTGAAATCTCATCATTAGGATTACCAGTTATTAAAAATAAAAGCTACAAAATTTACATGCTGGCTGACAGGAATGATAACATGCAAAAAGGACCGAGGACGTGTGCCCAGAATTACTAAGTGTCAGATAAATAGGCTTAATTTATTTAAACAACTAGATTAAACAGCATGTTTTCTACTGTATATCTACATTCCTGAATACCTGTAGTATATTTGTAAACATGGCAATCTAACATTTCACGAAGTGGTATATTCAAATTCAAATTAACATAAATGAGGATTTAACAGTCAATTACACAGTATGAATAATAGCAACTAATTTTTTAAGTAGTAAAGTTGTACAAATTACAGTGCTAATGTCATCGGTGAGAAATAAGATGTTCTGCAGTAATGTGTGTGTGTGGTTTTTTTCTTTTTCTTTTAAGATCATGGCTTGAATCTTGGATATAAACGATAGATACTTGATTACAGTGTGAGCAAAAAGGGCAGTCAGAAAGGGAAAATCTGAGCTAGTTTAAGGGGCGTTGTAAAACCTTCTCTTTTTTTTGATGGAGGCCTTCCCCTCTTTTATAAAGCTGATCAATGGGTCTTGGTGCCTATTGAATGCTGTTCCTCTTTCTGGAGGGATTGTTCAGAGGTGTGGCTTATTTCAGGCATTTAATCTCTGTTGAATGGATGCTGTGTTACCCATTTTGTTTTTGGTCCAGGGTTTGTAGGCAGCTGGTCAGTGGAAAGTAACAATGACCCTGCGTGAAAAACAGTGTGTGTGTGTGTGTGTGTAAGAGAGAGAGAGGGAGGGAGGGAGAGGGAGAGGGAGAGGGGGAGAGAATATGTGCTTGCAGGAGTGCTTGTCTGCAGATGCCCATGTCCGCACCGTTGACCTTGGTCATTCCCCTTCACAGGGTGCCTTGTCCATCTCAGCAGGAGCCTAACTTTTCTAACCATTGTTATTGTGAAGCCAGGAAAGGCTACCTGAAGGTTTTTGTCCCAACCTAATAACATTTAGACCCCAAAAGCATAATAACAGAGGGAGGCTGAGGCCATTATGGACAAGGCTGCGAAAAGCAAAACAGAACCCTCTAAATTCCTTACTTGGGTTTCAGCCATAATTAGCTTCTCAATGCATGCAGGTTGGATTCATTTATGGCAAGTCAGTGTGCTTGCAGGCCTATGGTGACATGAGTTGCCATTCTTTCAGCTGAGCGCCTGGCCTCTCACATTTCTGTCAACTGCTGGGCAAGAGGAAAAAATGGCATGTTGTTGGTAGCCGCTCACATGAAAAAGTGGGTCAGAAGTACAGAGGGTACAAGTCAGGCCATCAGATTTGGCACTAAAAAGAGGGAAAAGTGTTAATTACAGTGAAGAAGACCAGCACACCAATAAAATTACTGTTCAACTGAAGTAAAAACAAATTGGCTACAGTTAGAAAAATAGTTGTTAAGGCAAGAGAAGCAGTGCACTATAGGATTAAATTAGGATTGGGCCTTCTTGGTGAGATTTTGGATTAGAAACCCACTGCATATCTTTGAGTCAGTTCTCTCTCTCAGTCTGAAATGGAGTTATTCTGTTCGGGATAAAATGAAGCTCCCTTTTGCTCCTGGAGGTAATATGGGTAATAAATAAATGATATATCTGTTTGTGTGTTAATAGCAATAGTACTTACACACCACTTTGCAGTGCTTTACAGCCCTGTCTAAGTGGTTTACAGAGTCAATATGTTCCCTCCAATAATGTAGGTTCTCATTTTACCGACCTTGTAAGGATGGAAGGCTTGAGTCAACCTTGAGCCAGTCAGGATTGAGGGAATCGAACTCCTGGCAATGTGAGCAGTTAGCCTGCAATATTGCATTCTAATCACTGTGCCACCACAGCTTTTAATGCTGTCCTTCCACTATATACAACTTTTAACTTGTATATTAAGCGAATAGTTTTCATATTCCCCTTATCAAAAAATTTTCTAAAAGAAATAAATAGCAATTTTTTAAAAGGAGAGCATTGGAAGAAAGCCTTGGAATTCACCTTGTTGAGTTAACAATTCCCTTCAAATTAATTTCAGTAAGTCATCAAAACTTAATTATGGCACTATGTCTTTGAATTGATGCGATCAACCTTCTTAAAAGGGCCTTTTCCTAATCCTAATTTCAAGATTTTATGGGGGATGCTGCAATCAAATTGGTACATATATGTCTGGAAGTACTGCATAAAAAATATCGCTAGTTAATTCTACTGTGGCTTTATGTGCATCATTATAAAATGAGGCAACATAGGAAATTAATTCAGTTTTTGTTAGCTCCAGATTTATTACAGCAAAATTACAAATTAGATTTACAAATGTATTATCTATATTCCTAAATTGTGCGGGATTTAAAAACATGTGCTCTATCTTCTGTTCGAAATGTTGTAATAAGTACAGTGAAACCTTGGTTCACGACCACAATTAATTCCATAACTTTGGTTGTGAACCGAGTTGGTTGTGAACTGAAATAAATTTTCCCATTGGGTTGTATGGAAATATGATCCATCCGTTCAGACCCCTATAAACTCTATTATTTTTTTAAGATTTTGAAGCACACAAATACAGTACTGTAGTTAAATATGCCACAGAAATCAGAGTGTAACAGTAAAATCCTTTA